>VWZS01004211.1:839528-857719 GCA_013397075.1 Rhabdornis inornatus
GGCCCAGCCAGGGCCACCCCTCCCACACCCCCGACCCCCCACCCTAAGACAAATTAGTAAGGGTGCCAGCCTGCTAAAGGACACGATTAAAGAATACCTTCCTGTGTGCACTTGTCATTAAGGGATGACTTACTGTCAGGGCATACCCTTTGTGACTTCTTATAATATGTTTTCTTAGTTTTCACACTTGTCTCTTAAGACTTGAAATTTAATATGTATTCCAGCAGAGTTCTTGCTCCCTTGCCCGCCCTGACTCGCTCTCCCCCTCCTTCCAGCATATTATCTTTGTCCATTGCCCAGATGAGGTGAGCTGATTAAAATTTATGCGTATTGTCACTGAGGTGCTGTTCTAGCTGTTCAAATGTGTTACAAGGCTGTTGCACTACTCAAGCCCACCCCACCAGGGTGACCCTGCTAATCTCAAACTGCAACCCTTGTCAGGTGATGACTGCTGAGAGATCCCTTTACAAGCTGCACCACGCCATGGTTTTGTGGCTCTGTGTGTGTGTGTGGGTGTGGGGGTGTGTGTGGGTGTGTGGGTGTTGGTGTAAGGTTCCTGTGTGTCGCACTTGGTCACCGCAGCCTCCACCAGTCAGCTGCAGGTGCAGCAGTTCAGGCGTCTACACATAGCAGGGATATTCTCAGTACAATTTGCCAGATATTTTTGCCTACATGTTTTAAATGACACATTTCCCCTTCTTCCTCCTTAAAATGCATAGAGAGTGAACTGGCTATGGAGAGCCAGCCACACACCTGGGTTAGCAACTCCTGAACAGATACACACACATAACGTGGTCTGATTGTTGCTTGTGCTGCACATGCTGCTGTCTAACACACGAGCAACACAATCTCCTTCTAGCAAAGGCTCAATACTTTGGCTATAAATCATGCTAATTAATATAAATAATATAAATTATATTCTTCAATAAGACAGGCAGCTAAACTAATCATTTGAAATTCCCATTTTGATCTCTGAACAAATGGCAGCAGACCTGAGAACACAAAGATCCTCCTGATCACTCACTAGCTGCTCAAAATTTTTAGTCTGATTATCTTCTACAACTTCTGTTTCTGTACAGTAAGTTTTAAAGGAAATCTCTGTGATTTGCAGATGTGGGAGCACCTGTAAATTTTGGGTTCTTCCCTTGATATTTGTTTAGGTCCAAAACATCCTCCTTCCTCTAAACATTTTCTTTCTGAATTACTGACATTCCTTGTAAAATATTCTGCCATGGATTGATTAACTACTATTGTCTTCCTTCCTTCTCATTCAATAGTACCAATTATGCTGCTAAAAAAAGCCCCACCCTCCTTCCCCACCCGTCTAATCACATTCTTCTCTTCAAATCCTGCTTTTGGCTTTTCTATACTCTGAGGAATTTTCTCACGCTTCCATTATAATCTCCACTTCTTCCTATATCCCTCTTCTCTCTTGTTAGCTTTCCCTGCCCACTTGCCTAAAACTGCTCTCCAATATCCTTCTGGTGTCTTTCACACATTGCTCCTGCCATCAAGGTCTTCTTGACAATACAGACCTGTTTCCCGTCTATCCAAGCACCAAATGGCCATCTCCTTCTCACTCTGACTTCTGGGACATGTATCAGCCTGGGAACAGCCCATGTAAATCATGCACATCTAGAGAGGAATATTTAATATGTAAAATATTAGACTGCTCGCAGGCTAGGTCATCTTCCTGATAACAGACGCATTATCTGAATATAATTTCTTTTGAGATTTAAAATACTGTCTTAGATTTCTTGTAACTTGTTAAAAAATAGTTATGTATCAATTTTTTTCATTTACAGGAGAATATCTCCCATGCAGTCGATGGTCAGTGGCAAAGCATAAACCTACTACTAGATACTCTGTGCCGCTGTTGGCAAGGCACTTTATTTTTCACTCTAGTTTAATTCCCTGTGTAAAGTAGATGTGAGCAGCTCTTCTCCAAGCCAGCACTGTCTTACCAATGACTTTTATCTGTGTGGTCTATTTACAAATTCTTCAGAGATTTGGTATATCAAAGTACATTGCCAGCTACAATAAAACCTCCAGTCTCAGTCAATACTACTGTACCACATCTATAAAAACAATTTCATGAAATTTAACTATTATTTTTCCAGTGCTCTGAGCATGGAAAACACTGCATTAGTCCCAACAAGGTGCTTTGGTTGCTTTTGGTCAGGGCTGCTCTGCAGCAGGAGTAGTAGTAAAACAAAAGAATAAATCATTCACCAGCAATAGTTCTGTCAGATCCAGTATTATTTCTGCAGCCAACTGCATACAATTAAATATATTCAAAAATTTACAGTCTTTATTTCAAGTGATACATTCTGGATTACTCTCAAAACATTCTCTAATTCATATCATTGTGTTTTACAGCAGCTATATTGTGTAAAGCATACATTAAGTAGACTGCATAATATAGAATTTTTGATCAGTGATTCACAGAGCATATTGCACAAGGCATATGTTTTATTTTTTCCCCCCAAAAATTATTATCCTGAATTCAAAACTCTTGGAAACACTTGGAAATGAAGGGGATTTTCTACTGCTGCTAGCTCATTTCAAAATGAAACATCAGCTGCCCCTTTTCCATATCATATTTCCCTCATTGCTTTCTTAGGAGATACAGGATTAAATCTGATGCTTATTGAATTTATAGATTATTAACATTAGTTATACCCAGGGATGATGTCTACAGATTCCCCTATCATTTTTCTTCTAACTTCTGTGTATAAATTCAGTTCTCATGGAAGCAGTAAGGAGAAAAATCTGATATCACTGACTAAAGTCAATATAGTAGAAGCAGATGCTGTGCTAGCTTCTAACTCAAAGCTTTGCCAGTACTTCTAATTTAGTTTCTTTTATCCTCTCCTGTACCAAATCTTACCTCTTTCCTGACTAGCTCAGCAATTGTCTTCCATTCCAGCTTATATAAGAGAGCTCTGTAGTTTGCCAAATGTCCTGTACAAACTAAAAGGACCTCTAAAAAAAAGCCAAAAAAAGAAAAAAAAAGCCAAAAAAAAGAGTTAAATTTATGAAGGCCAAACCTTTCACTTGTCTCCAAGACCTGCTAACAGGGATATCAAACAGAGACATGTCAACAGTGGTATTCTAGCAGGGTTGCCCCCCCACCTTGTTTAGACCTATGCTGTTTTGCTGTGGGTATGCATGGAGAAGACCTTTTGTAAGCCTAGTGGATGAAGCAGTGTCAGAGGTAGAAGTGCTAAATGCCATATTTATCTCTTACACCAATGCAAACCATGCTACTAAGCTTAGCATGTAGAAACGTGCTACCAGATCAAGTAAATCACACTTTATCTTGTAAAGCTGTAAATGGTGACTTGCAGGCTCAGCAGTACTCTTTCCTTTATATCCATTGCTTACACCATAACTGGAAATTCTACATTGGCATTTTTCAAGAATACTGAAATGTATGCCTCTTGCACACCCTTAAATGCTGCACACTTCCTTCTGTCACATTTCCAGTATCACATAATTTGCCAAGCTAATCACTTGCACTGAACAAGGCAGAGATGTAGCAGGAAACAAGTGGCATGTGTTCACACAGTTAGAGCCTATGTTAATGGGTATATTCATGGTGTACATGGGGACAAATCAGGGCAGGAGAGGCTGCTTAAATGTACTACTTCCTTTAGTTGCCTAGATCCAAACAGCAACAAGTCTAAGACAGTCATGCTAATTCTCAGGATTCATTTAGGGAGAGACAGTATAGCATATGTTCACTGTCAAATCCTGAGGAGACTAGCACTACATGTCCTTTTACTAGCATTATCTTGATAGAGATTATGGACCCAAAACCAAATTATCTCCAGTCAGCTTCTCCTTAGTAACCACCCCCATGAACACTATCAACACTTTATAGATGTGTTATAGCTTACTCTTCTTTCCCTTAGTAGGAAACACCTCAGCCATGAAATATCTCACCACCATTTACACAAGGGCAGTTACGCACTGGTTATGTGGAAAGCTGTTATGGAATCCTCCTCTATTTGGAAAACGCAACTAACAGATTTTTAAACAAAAGTTCAACTCAGATTCAAGAAACAAGAAATCCAATATTAATAGATGTGTGTGTACACATTCAACTAAGCCCTCTTTTTAGCCACTCGTGGGAGTATTATCTTCTTAGCCAGCTCCAGTTGGGATAAAGAAAGCCCACTACTTTATTTTATTGGTTACCTGTGGCATTATCTGTGTGGTTTCTTACATCTTCTTGTAAAAGGGTGTGGGTCCTTTCCAAGATGACATGTTGCTAATGTGGCTTGATGTCGTATAGTAACTACGGTGTTCTGAAAAATGTTAAAATCCAAAGATTGAGAAAGCCACTAGAATACACAACAATGCTTTTGGTAGCAGAGGTTTGAACACTCTTTGCCTGTAGGACCTTCACAGAACTGGCAGGTACCATAAGCCTCATCTTAAGCAGAATACCCAACCTACCCCAAAGCTTAACTTTTCAAAGACAGATCACAGCAATAGCAGAAACTTTCATATTGAGTGCATCTCTGTGTTTTATCTTCCAGCAGTACCACAACAAACTTCTGTTAATAACATTAAAGATAGGTTGGAAAATAGAATCCTCAGGAATTTACTTATTAGAAGATTTTTAAACAGAAAAGTTTAATTCGCATTGGCTCCTATTCCTGTAGATTGTGCTAATACAGCTCCCTCCCTGCTGCTTACCACAGCTAAGACTGCATCAATATGCCTATTATAGATGTCATATTTCCAGTACTTACAGCTCAGCTGTTGGTATTTTCCTTTGGACTAGCCATGGAAATTCAAGCCTGTAACCCAAAAGCATGTATAAATGCTCCATTTACTCACAGAAAACCTCTCCTGCCAGCTATTTAAACAGAAAGCTTTAGGAACAACAGCTAAAAGTAAGTCCCTACAATATTGGCTTTAAACCACCTGTTACTGCAGGCAATTTCCAAGTATAATCCTAAACATGACAGTAGATCAGGCTACAGTATGGTCTGTTACAATATAATTTTGAGCTTTCAAAAACTGCTGTTTAGCAGTAGTGTTTTAAAATACCTTAGATCTCATCAGCATGTGATAGCCCACAACAGTTCCAAAGAAGAGTGGTAGGAAAACAGCTTTTGACTCAAGAGCTCACAGATTAATTTGTGCTGTGGTCACACATAGAGCCACAGCAAATTCACAGTGGTCACGGTTGCCAGACACACGACAGAGTTATAAAAAATGAGCTTTTACACAGTGGTTGCACACAAAGTCCCTGGTGGCCGCGTTTGGAAATTGCTGGTTTAACAAATACAATCCTCTAAGAGACTGTGAGCCTCAGTTCCTCTTTTGATTCAAAAACAAATTCACTTGGACAAGTCATCTTTGCTTGCCATTCTTGCTTAACTTGCCAGTTCCTCCCTCAGTTCAGCACCTCCCTCTGTGCAGTTCTATGGGGTGGGGTTTTTCCATCAGTGACAGGAGTTGACAGAAAGCCTAAACACTGCACAAGAATCTGTAGGAAAATAAGAACTGCCTTTGGAGTTAAACATTTACCATGTCTGTACCAGTTTTTCCCCTCTTCATCTGACAGTTCTTGGCAATGTCAGGGCTAGTATGAAAAGCAAAGTTCTAAGTTGAATCCAAAGCCAGCTCCACTTAACAGCAGGTAGTGCAGGCTTTCTAAAAGGACCTCACAGATGCAGTTCAACACTGACCTTCATACCCCTCCCCGTGGATGGAAAAATAAAGAAATAAATCACAGCAGTGTGTCAAGTGGCAACACTTTGGCACCCACATCAAAAATGTTGTGAGTCCCAGGACTGATGCCTAGGATGCTTCTCTAATCCATTAAATACATGTTCTTAAATGACCTTTTGCTACTGGAAAACTCACCAAATAAAAAAAAAGTGACCTGTGCCTACTCAGTTCTGGACCTTGTCATTGTGACTCTCACTATAATGTTATTTAATGCCATTTAACACTAAATGTTGCAACAGAGTTTATCATTAAAGTCACTTTTCCAGGACTGAGCCATCAATGCATTTCAGTAGTTGCCTTTTCTCATAGAACAAATTATCTCCAAAAATGCAAAGTGTTCTCCTCTTCCAGTAACAGATGGTCCTGCAGCATTAGAGAACCGAGTCTTATCAATAACGGTCTCAGCCACACAGAAAAAAAAGAAAGCTTCCTGAGCTGCAGTGTAAAGTACCATTTACTGCCGCAAGGGAATGTCTGGAAATGCTAGAGCTCCTAGAGCATGCTGGCTTAAAGCAGGAGATACAAGATCCTGGGGGGGCAATTCATGGCAACTTTCCAACCTATGGAATGTTTCCATGGGGAGAAAGGGAGGAAGAAGGAATGTCATTGTGAGTTTAAGAGCAGTGTTGTAATCTGAAGGAGAGATAGGGCTTGGCTGATGGTGGCTGATGGCCTTACCCTTGCAGTGGCACGACTGCATAAGTACTCCTGTGTTGCTGGGAATCCAGCAAGGGTACAGCTTGAGGGCATGATAAAAAACACTGGAGAAGTAGCAAAGACTGATAAATGAAGAAACTGCTTTTCCCAACTGCCCCCTAATGAAGGCGCTTGTAATTTCCTTCTAAAAAGGGAAAAATGAGAGGAAGAGAAGGAGGAATGGGACTCTTTCTCATTAAAATCCTTCCTTAGGCTGCCAACTACACACCCACACTCTAACTTCCTATTTAACACCCTGCCATGGCTGGGTGGCTGAAGAACAGCACAGGAAACACAGGGCCCTCAGCAGCACGTGGTCTGGATGCACCCCCAAAGCTCTAACCCAACCTGTGCCTGCCTTTGCACTGACCTTTGCAGAGGGCAGTAGTTACAGGGACGGCAGTGTAAGAAATGCAGTGTTAACCTCAGTACCAGGAATGTGGTTACTATTAGCAGGATTTTACCTTCTCTTATGCTTCATACCCCAAAGACACTTCCTTTCCCTTTGAAGCAGGAGCTTCTTCCTTCTGTCCTGCTTCCACACACACATCTTTGCTTTAACTCTGCTCCCAGAAAAAGGGAAAGAAAAGGCACTAGACACTGCCAAATGAGACAGAAAATGTGGGGAGTTTTCTTCTCATGGGAAAGGCCTACTATTTTTCAGCTAGCCCACATATATTCTATTCAAATATCCTAGTTATAGTTGAACTTTTTAGAAGAACCTAAAGATTTTCTTACGAGCAGTTATTCTAAACTGAGTTTGCTCTCTTTCAAAATTGAATGCACAAGTGCTATCAGACTTTTGGTATACAACTTTTCAATATTCCTACATTTGAGAAAAATCAGGCTCCTGTTAACCTGCTCTCTCCTACCACCCTTTAATCTGTTTTTCTCTGACAGAAAAGCAGCTGAAAGTTCTGCAACTTTTCTTACATTTTGATACTCGCATTTCTTTTATGTAGCTGGTTTTAAAGCATACCTGTTTCTAGTGACTTTCTCCATTACAAATAATGCCTGTATCTAAGCTGAATTCGAAATGGGGGGCAGGATGCCTGTGGCAAATCTTCTATTGGTCTTATGAAAAATAGAAACATCATGTTCTTGATTTGCGCTAGGTTAATCCCCCAGCTCTAAGTGCACAATCCTGCCTAATTTTAGGCACCACACCCACACAATCCAATCCAAACTGCAGCTCTCAGTTAGTTGCCTGAACTTCCTATTTTATGGATGGAGAGAATTATGTTAGGGTGGAATCTACCATAACCCATATGGTAAGAAAAAAAGCCGCAAAGGTAGCTGTGACGGTTATTTGTTACATTTGCCTTTATGAAGGGGACTGTAAAGACCTACCTGGACAGCCTGCAAGGTGCATTAGCAAGTAAGAAGTTCTCAAATGACATGGATCTCTAGGATGAAAGAGATAGACAGGGGTCAGGGTATGAAGAAGCACCTTCTTGTGACCCAGCACTTGCTGCTACTAGGAAAATCACCATGTTCGCTAGAAGCACCAACCAACCTGTTGAGACTGTTCAGAGGAGAGGTGCATAAACTTTTAAAAAATTCTATTCTGGTATCACTACTTTATTCTCTTTCTAATTTAAAAAAAAAAGGCTTTTGTTTCAATCAAATTTGGTGTTGATTTCTTGGTTTTGGTTAGTTGATGTTTCATTATTTAAAAGTCCTTTGTTCACTTTGGGGAAGTGAGTGCTGGGAAGAGGTCTATACATGGCCAGCAAAAGCTACCAGTATGCTAATCAGTGGGAAATTCTAAAGAATAGGAAGAGTTCTAAAAATTTTTTCTGACTTCACACAATGTAGGTTCTTTGTCCACAAGCCTGAGCCTTGCCTTGGACTACTTCCTTGTTTCTTAAAATACTCTTGCTGCTGGTAGTCTCTTGTGCACCAGAACCTAGTAAGAAACTAATAGGCACAGAGACCCAAATTAACTTTCCACCTTGATAACGGAATAGAGACTCCATCTATTCATAGGAGGCTGCATTCTGATCTCTGCCAGTATCCAACACTGAAAGATCTTAAGATGTCTTCAAAACCAAAGGGAAGGAGGTACCTTATTACAAACCAGAATTAAAGCCCCTAATTAAAGCCTGAAGAGGGAGAATTCAGGTTATCCCCAGTCAGTAGGCTTCCAGCTGCACTTTTACCTAGGAATAAATGCATACAAACTGAGCTCATACATGAATATCAGCCCACTTCCAGTCACAAAACACATAAATTTGTTCCCTTTTAATTTACTGATGTATCATTGAAGATAGCTGTGAATCCTGTTTTGAAGACTGCTCCCACTAGCAGTGCATACAGCCTTGACTGCTACCTCCAGGCTGAGTCAGCAGTACCAAGGCGCCTAATAATTAATTGTCCCTTGATAGTTTTAGCTCATAGCACTCAGAAGCCCAGTTAAACCTGGCAGCTCTGAAAGTTTAGACATCACTGATGATATACAGAAAAAAAAAGTTGTTTTTAAAAAATTCTCAAAGATAGTTGAAATCGATCTGTTATTGTCTAGAAGGTGCTCAGATAGTCCAAAGAAGCAGTCAGAATTTGCTTATTAAACATGTTATATCAAGAATAAAGTCTCTCTAGATTTGAAAACAAGCAGCTTGGCTCAAATGTGGGATGCTGGAGACTTTTAAACTATATAGAGCAATTTCTCATTCTCTATGTTTTTCCTACATAACTAATTTTCCTGTTATTATTGTGCTCAGATTGCTCTTGGTAATGTACATAGTAATTAAACTCATCAGCATATACTACATATAGAGCTTTTCTATCTGCCATATACCAACAGTATACACATTTTTCTTAGGTCTTAAGCCAGTCAAAAGGGCAAGAAAATCTGTAAGTATAGGTTATAGTGTCCACAATCCTGTTAATATTTACACCTATATATAAACTTGTGCTGTCCTTCCAAAACAACAGATAGAGTTGATAAAATAAAAGCAGTCTCAAAAAAAAAACCCAAAAAACAACAAACCCTAACCCCTTTTCAGACACTAAATATCTTCAGCATAGTAATGAAAAGTACTTAAAACACTTTCAGTAGTGCTTCAGTAGTTAATGCACTTCTCTATTCCTAACTTAAGAATATGGCATTACATTTACTTTGCAGCAATCCTTTCAGGTCCATGCCCATGGTGAATGATACAGTGCTAAACTGGACTGCTGATGCAGCTGGTAAACAACCACCTGAAAACAAAATAATAAAAGATGGTTTAATTACAATCCTGTGTAGCTATGCTGTCAGGTTCTCTCTCATGCAATACAAAGTACGTAGCTTTGGTCAACACACTGATGGTGGTTTCCCCAGCTTCTCTGGCTGTGTTGAAGTCCTTGTTTGCTCACCTTCAAAGAACCAGTGCTGCTCTGTACCTTAACAGGTCTTCTAAGACACTGATTATATGAGTTATCAGGAGAATGGTGACAGGGAGGAATATGTGTGTAGGAAGATTATATTAAGGCACATGAAAAATGTTGCTAAAATTCAGGAGGGGGAAAAAAGGACAGATGGATTTTTTAGCAAATACTGTTGCTTCACATCTCCTTGGCTCCATAAGGGAAAACATTTTCTACTAAAAATAGTAGCTGGATTGAAAAGGTACCAATCTATAAGAGGGTATAAAATGAGGTGTGAATTATTGAAAAAGGCAACTCAAACCATGTTTGCCAGAAAACAGCCAGCATATCATACCAGGAGGACGAGGGTTAATCTGGTGGTAAACACAAGGTACATGTCTTGGGAAAAAAGATTTGAAGAGCAGAATACCTAAATGATGAGGTGTAAATCTGGCAGCTGCACCTTCAACAATCTACTGAGCACAAAAATATTGGTATAGTATTTCCATTTACTGCTTAGAGCTGTACTTGGTTTGTTGGGGTTTTTTTGTGTTTGTTTGTTTGGCTTTTTGTTTTTCGGGGCTCTTGTAAACAACCCTCTTTAATCTTTCTACTCTCTTTCTATTCCCAGGCCAGTTAAAGCACTGTCTTCTCGCCACCAGATTTCTGTCTGAAGAGGAACTACATGGGTAGATACACAAATAAGCAAGCACAAACACCAAACCAGGTAGATATGGCATCTATACATGCTATGGAACGATGCATGTATGCTGCTCTTGTGACAACCTCGGTGTTTACATTTTATGCATTAATCTATCTCCTCTGGCACTGGGACTGAGTTAAGTGTGGCTTTGTCTTGGTTGGATGCTTCTAAGTTTTGATGAACAGTGTTTCAGGCCCAGAGACAAATCACACAGGTATTTGTAAGTATGCTATGTAGACCCAAATGCTTAAGGGTAAGAACACATCTAGGTACTTACATAATTTCAGTAGAATATGTAGACAGAAAAGCACTGACAATTAAGATGTTATATTTTATATATCATCTGTGGAAATGAAAGGAGTTACTCTCAGGCATCAGGAGCAGCCAGGGCTTTGGCTGGGTACCATTTCGAAAACAGTTTCCTTCAGGTCAAAATTTAGGCAATTAAATTAATACAGTTCCTTGAAAAGCCAAAACGTCTGGTAGCATCTGTAGAAAGAGAACCACACAGTTGCCCCAGAGCTAGCAGTAGCTGCAATGGACAGGCATACAGATGACTGGCAAGTGAATGTTATACATACTGCTGCCTGTGGTTCTGAGAGAATTAAAAGCATTTGCTGTGATGACATTTTCATTAACAAGTTTCCACTTTACTCACAAGGGAATATAAACCAGTTGTCTTCACTGGAAGAATCGCATCGTGAGATCAGGAAAACATTCAAAAGGAATAGACATAACATGGATGAATTTAATTTTAGAAAAATTACATAAAGGCTGTGGGATATTCATGGAAGAGGCTATTCAGATTCTTTCCTCTCTTTGAGAGGAAAAGTCAGCCTGTGGTGTAGGTTTAAGGCTCTGGAGTGAGCACATGTTTTTCTCCAGTTTCTTTAATGTAACTGATACAACAGACTCAGAGAAGGAAGACTGTAATGGCAGACAGGCAGTGGTGATGGAGAAGGCAGTAATGACCCAGTGACAGTTCTATTAGTGCCTGGCTGTGTCACAGAGAGAGGCAAGTGGGGCACCAGCTGTCACAAAGCTGAGAACAGAGCAAGGGAACGGTGACTTGCTGCAAAACTAGTCTGTGTACTGAGGGGAAAAGATATCAAAAGCTTGATAAGCTACATATCTTGAAGTGAAGGAATGCTAATATCATTGAAATAGTTGCTTTAAAAGAAGGTTTTCAATAGAAAAAAGAAGCAATCAGTTGTTAGTCACAGATTCATTTTCATCTCCTTTCTCTGAGGATTTTCATAAACAAAAGAGATTAATTCCTAATTCCTTAGCAGAAGAATTCAGTAATGTTCATTTTCTCTGTCTAGAAGCTGATACTGAAAATAGATGCTTTAGCCCTCCCCACTTGCTCCAAGGCAAGGAACAAGACATGTCTTATGAGAGCATTCTGACTAATGCAAAGCTGCAAGGTGCATTCACGAAATCTGCTTACTCTGGAGGTTGCATTAAAAAGCCAACAACAAAAACAAAAAACCACACACACAAAAAAGAAGAAAAATATAAAAAGATGAGAAATCTGAGGGAGAGTTTTTCCCTTGGGGGTGGTCTGACTAAGAAATGACTAAGAGCTCTAAATGAGAAATTACAGTAAGCAAAAGAGCATCTTGGGGTATCTGCAAGCAATTGGCATAAGTGTAACTTTTAGTTAGGCCGATGACTAACACGCACATCACTGAGCACTTTGTATGGCATGGCTTTTCAGGTCAGCTCGTGGTGTGTAGGCTCACACTCTGAAATCTCCATGAAAACTACAAAGGTAGCGAAGGATGTGCAGGCGGAGGAAGCACTAAAAGTTCAGGAGTAGAATGATTGGGAGTGGTGGTGATATAAATCTAATTGGGTTGTATGATACATTGCTGTCCTATAGAGGAAAGAAGTTCACATACTCTGAAAGGATAGCAGACCAATAAACTTCAGAACTCTCATAAGATATGGCAGATCTGGGGGATATAATACACGGTGAGCTCATGTTTCAGGCTGTTGTGTTTGATTTATGAATCTGAAGGGATGGCTTGCACTAAGGTAATTGTCCTCATGGTTTATATGAGTTCAGTACCAAACTGAAAATGCTTTTAGTTATGGATTTACCATAGCATTTCTTCATTCATCTCAACCAAACTGATAGGATGTGTAATACACATTGTTCCTTGATTATAGTGTGTTTAAACCTAGTACAAGAGGGAAATGAAGACTATAATTTCAGTTGTTTACAACCAACACTGACTGTGAAACAAGAACATAGACCCTCAACTTTTTCTCAGGGCATACTTTTGTGCAGAAAGATGTATTAGAAAGGAGACATTATTTTCCTGACATCTCCATCATTATTGGAACTCTATTTTGTGTGTTTGTTTATTTTGAAAGAACCAGACCTAGGTTTTACACAAGAGTGCAAAACATTGCCTAAAGCTGAGCTTGTAAACCAAATTACATAGCACTTTGAATAGCACTTTAAGAACTCCATTGGCTAGTTGAATGAGGAGTGTACTACTCCTGCTATGATTATGATTATGATTATGATTATGATTATGATTATTATTGATGATGATGATGATATATTCTTTGCTTCCTGTTGACATAGCAAAGGTTTCACTCTAGACATAAGTCTAGGGAGTCACAAAAAAAATTCAGGCTGAAAAAGTAGATTCCCTCCTGCAACTTATTCCTAATCTATCATACCTCACCAATGTCCCTATGCAATTATTAGTACACGAATTCATCATCTGTGCCAAGCATGAAATTGGCACAACTGAGTATGTCTCACATTTTAATTTCTTCTTCATTTTTAAGCCTACTTAAAGTTCCTTTTATCGAGGGATGGAAATAATGTTTTAAAGGATAGCCTCAACTAACCCCTTAAGTAATGAGCATGTTTTGAAAGATACCCTCAACTAACCCCTGTAGAACAGCAGGACTCAGGACTGACAATCAGGCAAACAATATCCATTGCCATGTCCAAGTCAGCAAAGAAAAGTCAATCAGCTAGACTGAAGAAGCCCTTGTGGTCTAAAACCACATAGCTCAGGACTCAGGATCAGGAGACCTAATATGTGGAGCTGTAATTCTTGTTTTGACCATGATGTTCAACAGGAGAGCAGTAGCTGAGGACTCTCAGGCTCACATCATTCAATAAAAACAACAGCAGGAAATCAAACCCCCTTCCTTAGACAGGATAAATATTATTTTCTCATTTATTGGTGCAAAATACTGCATGTTTTTTGTAAGTATTCAGATTCCAGTGGAAGGACTTCTTTAAGTAGTACAGTGTTGAAGTGCTTCATCTATACAGAAAAAATTAGCTTTTCACTTGGGATGATAATCCTTCCATTCACTCCCCATTGTCTCTTGTCTATTTATATTATAAACTCTTAAGGAGCAGGGACTACTCCTTTCGACATATGTATGCAACATCCCTCATGGTTTGTCTCCCATTTCAAATGGCACCTCCAAATCTAACTACAACTAAGCAACAGGAAATTTAAGAACTGTTCTGCAGATGCAAATGATTACTAAGGCCAGTCAGGGACAGAATGAGAAACAGAAATCAGGATTTTCCACTCTCATTTAATTCACAGATTCATACACTTTCCAAGGAAAGGAGCAAGATGTCTTTCAGCAGTATGACTTTGAGCATAATCTTTAATCTTCAAATAGAGAAAAAAAAAAAACAAAAAAAAACACGTTTTGACGAAGTTCAACCAAGAAAATACAAATAAAACCTATAAAACTGTCTCAAGTTTGTGGATACTGTGAGCCTACTAAATGGCTGTTGAAATGACTCTAAGTGTCTCCAGTGACTTCTGTGAACCCTCAGCAAGAACTTTTATGAACTCAAAGCCAGAGAAAGACTGGGTAGCTGGGGGGAAACTTCTTGGTACACATATCTTGCTCTGCCCTGGGATTCAGTTTCTGCACACAGATGAAAGAGGATTCAAGATAAAATAGAAGGGAAGCTCCCTCCCATTATTTTATTTAACAGTCAGAGGAATCTGAGAAACATTCTTGTATGAAATAAATCCTATCCTCACTTACACCCATGCAAATGAAAGCAGTATTTGGCTGCAAGACAAGTGTATTTCTTAACTATTTTGAGTGCCATATGCTATATGAGTGCCATATGCTAGCATTTCTTAACTATATATAGCCATTTCAAATGGTATGCTGAGCTAAGGGAGGGAGCACTGCTCTGATCTTCCCTTCACCCCTTCACCTCTCCCACCTCTCCCCAAATCTCTCCTCTCCCTTTCCTTTTCTCTTCCTTCTGCACTTCTCTCCACCTACACTCAGCTTCCTTCATCACACTTCCTACTATTTTTTATTAAAAAAAAACAAAACCAACACAATACTCCCACCCCAAAAAGAAAAAGAAAAAAAAAAACCACAACTCCAGTATTTTGTATTTCTAAAAAACCTCCTCCTCCCTCCTTCCCATCTGACATCTGGTTCTATTCTCCCCCCTTCCTTCCTCCATAAGGCATTGTGGGGGGTTGGATCTCTCAGTGGAATTTTCCCCATTGTAATGTTGAGAGGTTTGCGGGCTACACCCTGGCACGGGTAGCTGGTGATGGGGGCAGAGGAGAGAAAGAGGAGGAACACTGCGAGATCAGGGGGGCAGCTGCGCTCTCGCTTGTCTGGCTCGGAGAAGGACGGTCACTAAAAATCTCTGCTCTGCCATCCCGACGTGGGGGAGCTGCTTTCCTTGGCTGTGGGACCCTGCACCAGCCTGCTCAGACGTTGTCCTGCATCTCCTGCTGACTCAAAGCCTCCTGTTTGGCACACTGGGACCGACACTGCTCCGGGATCTGTGAGCAGCGTCTCCCCTCCGCCCTTCCCATCTGGGACCCAGCCGCCGTCACCGCAGCGCCCCTGCAGCCACGTGGGACCGCTGCATTTCTCCCCTGCTCACCAGGAGCTGGCCGGCGCTGCCTGCCAGCTGGGACGGTAACTGCACCACAGGGGAAAGGTGTCCACAACCGAGAGACCTGTTTACGGGGTTTTCTGCTCTGTTGTTGTTAATCTCGTAGTTGTTGTTGTGGTTTGTTTGCCTTGTTATATATATACATATACACATATATATATGTATATATGTATATATGTTATTCCTACCCCCCACGTCCTTGCCTGAGAGCCCCTTAATTTCAAAATTATAACAAAAAGAAGGAAGGGGGGTTTCTTAGCAAATACCTGTCTTTCAAACCAAGACAGTCTTTTGGCGCCCAACGTGGGGCCGTTGCCTGAGGGCATTTAGAGAAGGGTGAAAAAAGGAGTAACAGTTCTTGAGTTACCTAAGTTCGTGTTAGGTGGAACTATGTTGTCCAGCTTACCCTGGTTTGGCCTCCATGTGGTCACTGCTATATCTCTCCATTTGCAAGCCCTTTTTTGAACATGGGTCTCATCACTAACGTTACTGTGGCTATTATCCAGTTCATTTTGTGGGTTGATCAGTTGAGGGATTCATGGATTTTTAACTTCCTCTGGAAGATGGCCACATGGATTTAGAGCTATCACACTCAGTGCGTGTTTTGGGGTTACTTCAACAATGGTACTTACTGTGAGGAAGTGACAGCAGGCAAAATTTTCTACCAACCCATCACCCAGTTTTTGAAGTTCACCCCACCAGTTTTCAAGGGGTTCAAATCCACTCTGAATGCTAATGATATTATACTGTGGCTCATGTTGCTGATATCCCTGTTAAACCTGTTCTATCAAACATTCAGAGATAAGGGGAGATTGACTTGGATAACAACACTGATGCAGGAAATAGTGATGCTGCCCCAGAGCCTGATCCTACCCAACAGCCCACTTCAGAAAGAAACCACCCAGAGTGGGTGGGAGTTCTAGTGAAGGAGATGCATGAGATGGGCCAGATGATGAAGGAGTACCTTTCCCTAGATGGTGAGAAACCCTCCCCCTGCCTTAGAAAGGGAGACTCTGATGGTGCAGCAGTGGAACCCACAGACGTTACACCTGTCCAGGTTCCAGCTGAAATGCAAGGGTACTCACAGCCAGCAGCAGTTGCGCCTGTGGAAACTAGGAAGTCTAAGATGAAAACAAGGCACCTAGATAATAAGGATCAGAAAGGAGGGCCCTCACAACCAGCAGGGGAGGCAGAGGTTGAGATCATCACCGGGTGCCTGTTGTACGAAAGTCTCTGTAATCTTCAAACAGACGTTGTATGACGGGGCCATGAGGCTTTTACAACCTGGTTACTGCAGGTCTGGGACCTTATGGGTACAGGTGTGCAACTGGATGGTACGGAGGCAAGGAATTTGAGATCCTTGACCCAGGACTGAGGTGTGGACCAGGTATTCGTAAGGGAGCCAAGGCCCCTTTCCCTCTGGGAGTGGCTTTTAATGAGTGAGGTGACAGCCCATATTCTCTATCCTCAATGCTGCTTGCCTGCACCATTCAGACAGGTGAGCACATCCTGACATTTCATGCCAGTCTCTGCTCAAAGTTCTTGTTTCTGAAATTCAGAATTTTGAAATTTTGAATTTTGAAAGAATTTTAAAATTCTTGTTTTGAAATTCAGATTATTTACTTCTCCACAGCCTCATTGGATTTGTGCTGACGGACACAATGTGGTGGTCACTAGCTCAGTGACCATTAAAACCCTCTGTGGCTCCCATCCCATTCAAAAATAATGTTGAAAATGGATAGAAAACTGAAAAAACAGCATAAAGCACAATTTTGGGCAAGCAAAAATGATCCAAAATGGGGAGAAACTCTATACTGTCATTAAGTTTTAATCTCTCACCCCTGTGATGGTGCTTGCCACGGACTGGACCACCCAAGCAAGGGCTGGTTTGTCTGCTCTTGCTGTGCTTCCCAAGCTGCTTTGCCTTCAGCTTTTGAGGGAGCTGTAAATCACTCCAGCCAGGCTTGCAGCTGGGTATTTTCTGTCTCCTTAGGATGTTTTCCTAGAACCTTGGGAAGTGATCAAGTGAATTGAGAAGACAAAGGACTGCACAATTCAACATTAATCAATCAAAAGCCACTTCTAAACATTGTTTATATTTACTTCTTATCTTGGATTACACAGTCATGCATTATTTAATTGGTAGGTCCTCTTCGTCCATGCACCTCTTGACTGGTAGCTCCACTTTGTCTACGAGGCAAGCACGTGTCTTTGTCTTCATCTAATTGGTTGATACTATAAGCGTCATTTTAGTTGAATTGACAACCCTGTGTTCTGTCAGAAACTTTCTGCTTCCTCTATCTTCTTGTGACATCAGCTTTTTTATCCACAGACATGACCTCATTCAGAAGGTTAGGCTGGTACATTGAGTACATGTCCATATTCCTGTAAATATGATCTGACAGTGAGTTACAGCTTGAAACCAGCCTGGGACAGAAGGGGTTTTAAGAAGACTTTTCCTGCCTCATCATTACCATCTTCTTGGCAATATCTTCCAGGGAAAAAGCCCTAGGCACATAATAGCATCATCCCAACCTTCTTGAACCCAAAAAATACATCACCTCAATGAGTGCCAGCTGAGCAGGACTTCAGTTCATGTTCAGTCTGAAGTGAAAGTTCGAGTAGCCAAGTTCCTGCAGCCTTGATGAATGAGCAGAGTATCCAGGATTATCTCTTGGGGAAAGGTGGATGTGTGTGTCAGTCTGAGCTTCTCCCTGGCTTTCTCCCTTGCTTCTTTCTCTCTTTCCCTGAGGA
>VWZS01004212.1:1239-16123 GCA_013397075.1 Rhabdornis inornatus
CCATTCCCTTTCCTATTCCTATTTCCATTCCTATTTCCATTCTCTTTCCCACTCCCTTTCCCATTCCCATTCCTATTCCCATTCTCTTTCCTATTTCCATTCCCTTTCCTATTCCTATTTCCATTCCTATTTCCATTCCCATTCCTGTTCCCTTTCCCATTCCCATTCCCATCCCAGCTCTGCTCTGATAGCCCCAAGTCACAGCAAGTGTCCCTCAGCTGTCACGGGAGTGCTGAAATCCCTCCCTCGTTAGCAGCCATCATTCAATTAAGAGAATAAAAGTGACCTCGGGGTTGATTGGAACTGGCTTTGCCTCCCACATTCCCACGATTTCAGAGGGAAGGAGAGGAGGAGACGTGGGGTGGGGAAGGCTCCCGCATTCCCTGCTGATGGCGGAGAGGTTCCGTCTCCTGTGGCCCGAGCCGCTCTAAGCCGGAGCGGTTTCCCGGGGATTTATGTCTCACATTAGGGCTGGCTTCCATTAAAAATTAACGCCTGCTGAGGGGAGGATGCACAACAAGTGATCAGCTCGCCCATTGATCCCTCAGAATCCGCCCGCTCCTGTCCTGCCTGGATGGAATTCACCTGGAACTCCCCGGGTGAGGCAGGGCCGTGCTTGGATGCAGCCGCTCTCCGGGAGGATTTGGGGTTTTTTGGAGTTCTGAGCGGTTTCTCCCCAAATCTGAATAATTTATTATCCGTGTTCCCAGCATTGATGAGTGTCCTTTGGTCCCACGGTGTCTTTGGGATGATGCTTCATTCCTTTGATGTGAAAATTCCAGGAATCAGCTGCCACTCGGCCATATGGAAAAATCCACTTATGGAAAAATATCCAAAATTATGGATATCCTGGAGAAATAATTTGGATTTTTTTTTTCCCTCTCCCTCAGGTGTGTACAGCATCAACCAGGAAGGACCAGTCAGGAGATGAGTGAACATTCCAAAGGGAATCCATGCATTCTCTGTTGGGATCTGGGAATCCCTGAATTCCCACCTGGGATCTGGGAATCCCTGAATTCCCTGTTGGGATCTGGGAATCCACACATTCCCACCTGGGATCTGGGAATCCCTGAATTCCCACCTGGGATCTGGGAATCCCTGAATTCCCTGTTGGGATCTGGGAATCCGTGCATTCCCAGCTGGGGTCTGGGAATCCCTGAATCCCCAACTGGGGTCTGGGTATCACTAAATTCCCTGCTGGGATCTGGGAATCCACGCATTCCCTACTGGGATGTGGGAATCCCTGAATTCCCTACTGGGATCTGGGAATCCATGCATTCCCAGCTGGGATCTGGGAATCCACACATTCCCACCTGGGATCTGGGAATCCGTACATTTGCTGCTGGGATCTGGGAATCCCTGAATTCCCGACTGGGATCTGGGAATCCCTGAATTCCCAGCTGGGGTCTGGGAATGCACAAATTCCCTATTGGGAATCCCTGAATCCCCAGCTGCGATCTGGGAATCCACACATTCCCAGCTGGGGTCTGGGAATGCACAAATTCCCTATTGGGAATCCCTGAATCCCCAGCTGCGATCTGGGAATCCACACATTCCCAACTGGAATCTGGGCATCCCATCTATAAAACAAATGTATAAATCCACATGGAATTTTAAAAGTTGTTTCAATGATATGCAAATGAGAGGAACAGTTCCTCCTCTCTCCCAATTTTTTTAATGTCAATTGATACAAAATCCTCCTCTTCCCTGTTTTGTTTTAATGTAGATTCACAAAAATTCCTCCTCTTTCCTGACACTTTGACAAAAAAATGTTTGTGAAAGGAAAAGATTTTTCTTTTGGTGACAAAAGTGACTTCCAACTGAAATATCTTCATAAAAACCTTTATTTTTGTTCTAATTATGCCTCATTTGGATTCTGTGTTTGAAGTAGAGGAAATCATTAAAAACTTTGGATTGGAATGTAAATATTTGCAGGGAACGAGGTGCTAGATTTCTTTGTTGTAGTCTCTGTTTGGGTTTGGGATCATTATTAAATATTGCCTGGGTCACATGGAATATCCAAGGCTTCAGCTTTGAGACACTTCCTATATCAGGAGTATTTTTACCCCATGGAAACACATCCAGAACTTTTCTGTCTTGGTTTGGGATATAAAGCACGAATAATTTTGCTGAGGCTCCCAGTAAGAATATTCCCGTTGGGATTTAATGTATATTCCTTAAGGAACCTGCCTTTAACTCTGCAAATAATTCATCTTTAATGCCTGGTTGTCCTTCCTTGTGCAGTGGAATTCTCCAATAAATGGTGTTCAGAAAAATGACATTTTTCTTTTCCTCTGTGACTGAAGGGATTCATTTCCAGAAGCTCTTTCTGGAGTTATTGCACAAAAATAGAAAATTTCCTTCAAAAAATCCACGATTTGCAAAGAAACTTTCTGCTTTATTGATTCCCAAATAATCAGAGTTTGGTTATCAAATACAGGGATTTTAAAGATTATCCAATTCTGCCTCCTGCCATGGGCAGGGACACCTCCCACTGTCCCAGGCTGCTCCAGCCCCAATGTCCAACCTGGCCTTGGGCACTGCCAGGGATCCGGGGGCAGCCACAGCAAATCTGGGAAAGGATTATTATTATTATTATTATTATTATTATTATCATCATCATCATCATCATCGTCATCTTGATGGGCTTTTATTGTTAATAAAATCTCTGTGCAAAGCTGTGCAGGAAAGTTTTGCCTTCCTGGGATCTTGGATTTTATCCTGTTCTGTGCTTCCACCAGGAAGATCCATGAGGAGCTGCCAGCTCTGCTGAGCGGGATCACCACGATCCTGCTGGAACCCTGGGCACTGAGAGTTTGAGACTTTCTGTGCTGCCAGGCACTGACCCCCAGGAGAACTCTGCATTGGACCTGAGGCCGTGGAGAAGCTTCCAGAATGGAATGATAGAACTGGGATCATGGGGGTGTAGTTTGAATACAAGTGTGTGATATCACACGGTGGAAAATTTAGAGTTTAAGGGTTTAGAATATAGTGATAAATATAAAGCAAGATGGAGGTTTTAGGGCAGAGGTTTTGTCTTTCTTCTTCACCTTCTTCTTTGTGGGTTTGGGTGATCTTGTTTAACTGGACAGGAAATTCCACATTGCAGACCACGGGTGGTTGGTTATTGGGTTAAAAGTAAAAATAATTTAGGTGGCTTTTCTTAATTGGACAGTTTGGCCTTAAAAGGCCTTGTAGAGAGAGAGGGGGCTCCATTTTTAGTTTGTTAGCTTGAAGTGCTGTAGAGCTCACTGTGATATAGATAAGAATTAATAAACAGCTGAGTCTGACACAAAATTCCATCTCTCGAGCTTTTAATTCCGACCCTGGCAGAAGAGAAAAAGAAGTCCCACAGTTCTGGGAGAGCTGGGGGTGCTCACCTGGACAGGAGAAGCTCCAGGGAGATCTCAGAGCCCCTTCCAGGACCTGAAGGGGCTCCAGGAGAGCTGGAGAGGGATTTGGGATAAGGGATGGAGAGACAGCACACAGGGAATGGCTTCAGAGTAGGATTTGATGGGATATTGGGAATTAGGAATTGTTCCCTGGGAGGGGCTGGGATGGAATTCCCAGAGCAGCTGTGGCTGCCCCTGGATCCCTGGCAGTGCCCAAGGCCAGGCTGGACACTGGGACAGTGGGAGGTGTCCCTGCCATGGCAGGGGTGGCACTGGATGATTTTTAAGGTCCTTTCCAACCCATTCCATGATCTGGGCATTCCAAGGCTCTGACCTCACTGCCTGACCCCTCCTTGGCTCCTCCAAGCCGAGGAATCCAACTCTGGAGAACAATTCCCAACTCCAGCAGCAGAAAACTCTCGGATATCCCAAAGATCTCCACTCAGTGACGGAACTGAGATCATCCATCCCTGGCAGCTCCTTCCTGCTCCACATTCCCGGGGCTCATTCCAGAATCCTGGAGTGCTCCGAGGAAATTCTTGGGACCATTCCCTGCGCTCCACCATCCCCTGAAGCTTTCAGGGGAGCTCAGATGGATCCTTTTACCAAGTGCTCCATCCCACTGCGTTCCCAGGCAGCTGCTCCAAAGTAATTGAAGCCATAATGCCCAGAAAAATGACTTTTCTAATGGTTGCCTCCAAGATTTATCTTTTTTTTTTTTTTTAAGATGTAATTAAAAAGTAGATTTCGAAAGATGCTCGGCAACCCAAAGGATTAAATATTAATACGGGGCATAATTAATAAATGATACAGCTCTTGATTACTAATGGGTTATTGACTCTAAAAGCCTGGCATTATGGAATATTAGGGCAAACAAAAGGCTTTGGGGGAAGATTTCGAAGTTTCCAGGATGAAGCTGCATCTTTGTGCTCCTTCAAAACCCTCCAAGTGCCAAAAAATAGCATTAAACTGAAATATGTAATTATTCAAACTCTTTTTTTTTGCTGTTTTTACCATTTATTTTCCAGCAGAGTCCCACCCTGCGGGGGTTTTTCATCAGAATTCAGCCTAAAAAGCTGTTTTGTTGTAAAATAAATTAAATTTCTTGACACTTCTCTCATCACTGTTGTTTTTTTAGCTAAATTCTTTCCGAAATATTAAAACTCTTTGGTTCTGTGTATCTGTCCTGAGTGTACCTCGGTAATAAAGTGAAAAGGAAAAATATGTGAACTATTCAACAAAATTCTTAATTCCAATAATTAATAACAACAAAAAAAAAAATCTTTATTCAAAATTCTGAATCTAAGTAATGAATAATTTAAAAACATCGATTCAAAACAATTGAACAAAGTTCTCTCAAACTTTCAGGGCAAGCAGCAATTTTGAATGATAACATTATTTGATTTTACAGGAAAGAATTTAAAATTTGTTTTTGCGGCCAAACCATGCTAACATTGACAGTTGTGGGTGGGAGAATTGCAGGGAATGGAGAAAACATGGAATTAGGAATTTAATTTTATTGGGAGATCCATTGTTTGTGACATCAGAATTCCACTTGGACCCCTAAATCAAAGAGATAAAACTGGACAGGAAAATTCAATTTATCAGGGAGGAGCCTGACAATGAAAATACAAACAATTATTTTAGCCCAGGAATTTTATCTCTAGGAAAAAAAGTCCATTTTTTTTTTCTTCAGATTATAGATATTCTTTATCGAGGTAATATTAAATTTTAATCTGGATTTCTACTCTAAGCTACAAATTTAATCCCTGTTAGGGATTCTTTTATACTTGAGCCCATTGAGGATCTTTAATCAAGTTAAAAACCTTTTTATTCAGGATTTATTACTTTTCTGAATAAAATTTTATTATTTTTATTAATTAAAATTATTTTATTATTTTAAANTATTTATCTAATTTATATAATTATATTTATATAATTGCATTCATTATATAGATAAAAGATATAAATATTTTTATATTTAATTTTTTAATATTTATTTTTGAGTCCATGAACTTACAGAGAGGTTTTATATAAATTGCATTTTCCTTTGGGTGATTTTGTTTGACGTTCACAATATTCCCTCCCAGAATACAAAATAATTTTTCATTCTACATTTTAGTGAATTTCTGTTTTCTTTTTTAAACCTCCAATCTTTGTTTTCACATTTCTTGCTGGACATTAAAGCCAAATCCTGTTTATAAATCTCACCAATATTCCATTTTTCTGGGTGAAACAGGTTTTGCTTAACAGGGCACACGGAAAAAGCGATTTTGGATATTTCTGAGGAGGAAAAAAAAACAGCTTTAACTCTTGAGTTATTGATCTTTTTAGTCTCATCATGGCAAAACCAATTTCTCATGGCAAAATAGAAAGTTATTAGAAATAGAAATAGAAATAGAAATAGAAATAGAAATAGAAATAGAAATAGAAATAGAAATAGAAATAGAAATAGAAATAGAAATAGAAATAGAAATAGAAATAGAAATAGAAATAGAAAGAAATAGAAATAGAAATAGAAATAGAAATAGAAATAGAAATAGAAATAGAAATAAAGTTGCCACAGTTCTCAGGCAATTGCATAAATTTAGAGAGAAGAAAACCACCAACAGCTTCACTATTATATCCTAAAATATTTTAATTTTGGTGGGTTTTTTTGTTTTAATTCTAATTATTTCTGTTGTTTTAAGCCAAGATGTTTTTCTCCCTGTAGGAAATGCTTGGGATCAGGAATTCCAGCATCCACCCTGAGAATGTTTGGTCTAGAAAGGTACAGAAAATACAATTTATTATTAAACTACTGCATGGAACAGCTGTATTTTATCCTGAAGAGCAACTTTGGGGGAGGCTGGAACATCTTGGAAGGGTTTGGAGCAGCTCCTGCTTTTCTTTTTTTTTCTCCAGGTGGAAAGCTCAGAGCAAGAAATATTTCCCATCCCAAGGGAAATTCATTTTTATCCTTCCCTTGGTGTTGCAGCCCAGGACATCCAGTTATCCCAGTAAAACCAGTGACTCCAAGGAGGTGGATGAGAGCAGAGAAGGGCAGGTTACACCCCAAAAAAAAAAAATAAATAAATGGAATAATAAGGGAATAATCCCTCAGAACTCTTGGGGTATGGAACAATCAAACCAAACAAGCGTGTGCTGGAAATTAAATCTCCCAGCTGCATTGATTGCTAATGGGCTTTTTTAAATTCCAGCCTTATTTACTGGGGAGAGATAAGAGCTGACTCCGAGCACTTTGGCTGATTCCAAACCTCGTGGAAGAAATCTAAAGATCACTCAAATTAAGAGGGGCTGGGAACTGCTCCCTGGGGGGATCCAGGGAATGTTTGCTTTGCCCCCATTAGAGCAGGAGAAGAGCCCAGAGCAGATCCAGGCCAATCACAGAGACCATTCCATCAAAAAAGTGGCAGCTGCTTTTGTTTTTCTTGTGGAAAAATCCATCCATTCCCATTAGCACCACGCTCTCCTGCTTTGGTTTTCCTGCTGCTTGGTGCTCTCATCCTTCAGAGCTTTTTGGAGAGCAACTCTTGAAATGTGAATTTTTTTTTTATTTTATTTTTTTTTCCCCCAGGTTATCTGTTTTAAAAGATAGCAATGGGTTCATTCGTGTCTGAACGATTCTGGACGTGATCCCAGGTGGAAAGGGGGACAGAGGCAGCTGGGCTGGATGAGGAATTGTGTGTCCAGCAGGAGCAGGGCAGGGATTGTCCCCTGTGCTGGCACTGGGAGACCCTCGAGGGCTGTGTCCAGTTGTGGCTCCTGCAGGAGAGCCCTGGAGGGGCTGGAGCGTGTCCAGGGCAGGGAACGGAGCTGGGGAAGGGGCTGGAGCCCCAGGAGGGGCTGAGGGAGCTGGGAAGGGGCTCAGGCTGGAGAAAAGGAGGCTCAGGGGGGACCTTGTGGCTCTGCACAAGTCCCTGCCAGGAGGGGCAGGGAGGGGGGGTCGGGCTCTGCTCCAGGGAACAGGGACAGGAGGAGAGGGAACGGCCTCAGGCTGGGCCAGGGCAGGCTCAGCTTGGACAGCAGCAGGAATTTCCCCATGGAAAGGCTGCTCAGGCCTTGGCAGGGGCTGCCCAGGGAGCTTTGGAGTGCCCAGCCCTGGAGGTGGCACCTGGAGGTGGCACTCAGTGCTCTGGGCTGGGGACAAGGTGGGACTGGGCCACAGCTGGCACTCAGTGACCTTGGAACGCTTTTCCAACCTTAACGAATCTGTGATTCTATAAAATATTTTGGATGTGTTTATTTTTTTGATTTTAAGGACTTTCCTCCATTCCCTCATCCCCCTCAATGCCAACCGTGTGCTGACAACTGGCTTGTCCCACCATAATGGGATTTTTATTTCTTTTTCAGTCTGGTTTTTGAGTCTGGGAGGACTTTTCCTCTGTGGAAGAGACTCCCTGGCAGAATAAGAATCTCCTGAGTTACAAGATACAAAACAACAAGCCAAAGAATACAAAATACCTGCTCTCCTTTCTGAAAAGTCACCACATTTTTTCTCTGGCTCAACAGCCCTGAAATCCCAGCAGAAGGCACTGCCACAACCTCTGAGTACCCAGCACTGATTGAAAGCTCTCATTAACTAAATTTTAGTTTTATATTCCCCGGGTGGCTTGGCCTCACAAATAGAGCTGTCACAGGCAGCAAGAAGTGGCTGTTCTTTCATTATTTTGAACTTTCCCAGCAGGATTCACCACTTGGGCTCTTTTGAGCCACTTGTGGTTTGGAGCATGCAGGGCCCATGCATTATGTACTAGCTGGGATATTTCTACCTTAAATAGGTGGTGGAACTCTGCAGAGACTGAGTAACCTGTTGGCAAAATGTGACTCGCTCCAAACCTCAGCACAAAACCTCAAACCGAACTTTAAGATGAGAATTGGTTGAGAAAAAAGGTTTCTGCCTCGTGTCTCTGTGGAGAATTGGGTTGATGGAAAGGGGCCAGCACCTTGGTACAGGATTAAAAAGCTCCAGGTTTTATTCTTCCTGCAGCTGAGAGAACTCCAAAATCAGGCTGAAAAATAAAAATCACTCAAAATCAGGCAGGGCAAGAAACAAAAATTCTGTTCTAGCAGAACAAACCAGTTGTCAGCACATGGTTGGTATTGAAGGGGATGAAGGGCTGGAGGAAAGACCTCAAATCAAAATACAGTATTTTATGGAATCACAGATTCACTGAGCTTGGAAAAGAACTCCAAGACCATGGAGTCCCTTGTCCCCAGCCCAGTGCCACATCCAGGTGACACCTCCAGGGATGGGGGTTCCAAACCTCAGCTCTTCCCAAGGCCTGACCACCCTTTCCAGGAAAAAAAAAATCCCTCAGGAAAAGCAGGAGATGTTGGCAGGGCTGGGATGGCCATGATGGAGGGACACCCCCCAGGCCGTGTCCCTCGTTCCTTGGTGGAGGTGAAGGCTCCAGCTGAGGTTGTTGAAGGTGCTGTCCTAAAAATTACTGGGGAAGTTTGGCTTGGAAAGGTGGATAAATTCCATGCCCCTGGATCCCTGGAAGTGCCCAGGGCCAGGCTGGACATTGGGGCTTGGAGCAGTGGGACAGTGGGAGGTGTCCCTGCCCATGGATGGGATGATCTTTAAGGTCCCTTCCAACCCAAACCATTCCATGATTCTCTGTTCTGGAGCAGACTGAGAATTCCTGATACCTGAGTCATGAAATGCATCAGGATCAGCATTTTTTTGTCCCTCCACACCTTGGGAATTGCAGAGAAACTTCCAGTACAAACCTTTCCCATGCTCTGGAAAATTCTCCCTGGATGATTCAGCAGAGGCAAAATCCTCTTTTTCTAAAAAAAATTCTCATGATTAAGGATTTTCCACCATGTTGAGTTTCAAGAAAAGGAGGATATCATCCAAAAAGGTTAGGAAATAAAGGCAGCAAAAATGCAAATTTGCCCAAGTTCTTTAAAGATCTTTTTTCCCATTTTATTTCCTTAGCAATCTTATTCTGATCCGTTGCAGAATGTGGTGTCTGGTATCCAACTGTATCCATTTCCTTCTTATTCCTAGAGACAGATTTATTCCCAAAGGGAAGAGGAGGAAGAAAGGAATAATTTTTCTGATGCTCCCAAATATTCTAGAAGCATTTAATGAAAGTCTGAAGGAAAATTGAGCCTTTCCTGGGGTTATTTAATACAAGCATTCAAGCAGAGCCCTTCCAGTGGTCATAAATAACTGTTTGTGCTCACAGGAAGCAGAATTATGTTTTGATGAAAGCTCATTAGAGAAAAAAAACACTTTTTTATGCTTTACCACAAATGCAAGGCTTTGCTGGCAGAGCAAGCTTCAGGAAGATGGAAAACTGCAGGAGAGATCCATGGAAAAGGAATTTCTCAAGTGCTTCCTCTTTTTGTGGACCCTGAAGGAGCCGTTGGATATTTCACATTCCAGGTGTTGTGCAATTCCCCAGCAGATCCTGGTTGGATCTGTCCGTGGAAGCACGACCCACCTGCTCCAGCACATTCCCCATGTGAATTTTATTCATTTACACCCCTTCAAGTTCAAATCAATCCTTCTATCCAAGAGGAAAAATCCTGCAAAAATCTGCACTATTCCCCCATGCACACGTAATTCTGAGTGCTGGAATATTTTCTCTTGGATAAAAGCAAATGGGAAATTTACCTTTTTAAAAATTATTATTTAATTGCTATGGAAATTTCCTATCAACTTGTTTTTCCCCTCTCAGATGAATCAAAAAACTACAAAAAAAATCTGTTGGTGGTACAGCCCTGTCACATTTTTTGTTCCTGTGTCCTCAGCCTTGTCCTGGGAATCTTCTCTCCATGGAACACTGAGGGCACAGAGAAAATTCCATGTCCTGTCGCCTCTTAGCCCTCAGTTCCAGGTTCAGGATGTTGGATTCCTGGATTTTTTTCATCCCCTCTGTTCCAGCTGAACCTTCCAAGGTGCCCTCCTGGTGTGGTTTGTCCTCCAGACCCTCTCCAGGACCAGGACAGAGCCCAGCTCTGGGTTTTTCCGAACCTTTTACCAGATCTCATTTCTGGCTGAGCATCACTAAACACAAACTCACTGCCTGGGAGTGATGGACACACCTTTTTTTGGGATTTTAGAAGGGTCTGGGCCAGGTGTGGAGGTTTAACTCCATCCCTGACTCACCTCGGTGACTTTCCAGCAGGAATTATCTACTCCAGGCTCTGGAAAGGAGAGAGAAGCATTTCTGAGGCTCTTTGCTCTCCATGTTAATAACAGAATGACACCAAAAGGCCGCTGGAAGAAATGCAGGTGGGAAATGGGAGCTAAAAATCCTTTGGGAAGGCAGAATGCAGGCAGGGAACAGCCCTGGAGCTCTGCTGCCTCGGTGAGCATCTCCTGCTCCCAGGGCAGGGATGAGGATCTCCTGAAAATCTGAGTCCAAGCACCCTGAGTTCCAGAGAATTCCTCATTTTAACATTGAAATTCCAGCTGAAAAGAACAGAATCCAAACAGAATTCAGCAAAGTGGAAACGAGAGGGAGAGCAGTGGAGAGAGAAAATATTGTGAAACAAATAAAGTCCTTTAGGAAACCAAAATCACCAGGGATGGAGGAGACCTCCAAGATTTTCTAGTCCCAACATCATCATCCAAAAAAACTCCTCAAATCCCTTTTTTTAATGTTCTATTTTTAAAATTCCACATGTTTATAGGGAAAAGATGTAAAAATCCAAATGGCTGTAGAAGCTGAGCATCAAAAGAGTTTGCAGGCTCCACAAACTAAAGCCAACAGGCTGGGAAAAAAATTCAGATAATCCAATTCCTCAAAAGGGGAAAGGAAAGGGAAGGGAAGGGAAGGAAAGGAAAGGAAAGGGAAAATATAATTGTGTTGTGCATCCTCCACCTCACACAAGGCACTCACTGCTCCAGGCAGGGAAGAGTTTTTGCCCAGAACTTTCCCAGAGCATTTGGGCAAAGCAAATCCTGTTTGGCTGGAGTTAAAAACTCGTTTTCCTTATTGTGCTGCTGGTGCTCAGAATATTCCCAGTCCATCAGCACAGCTCAGGTGGTGCAGGTTGATATTCTAAAAAGAAAGAGCAAACATGGAGTGAGGAAAGGGGGGAAAGGGAGGGGGATTAACACCAGTTTAAAACCGTCAGACCCAGGCAGCTCTAAATGCAAAAGGGAGCCAAGGTTAAGGGCTTTGCTTGATTCACTGTCACTTGATAGCTACAGGAAATTAAACCACAGAAGCTCCGGTCAAAAAGCATTAATAAAAGCAAGGGAATTCAGGTTGGGAAAAACGTCATGGTGATTAAATGTCATTTTTTTTGTGTTTTTGGGATGCTCAGGTGAAGGTATCCCATTGTGGGCCACACTGGAAGTGTGGCAGGAATTGTGGATTTTGGTGTTGTCACTGAGTTTTTCCAGCTTGGCCGATCCCAAATCCTAACGGGATATTACTCACACGCAGCCTTAATCCCAACAATGCAGAGCAGGGACATTCCAGCATCTGTTAGGAATTGTGGCAGCTCCAGAGGGCACAGCTGATCATGTTTGAAGTTCAGACCCTCTGCTTTGGGCAAGGAGCTGTGGTGGAAAAAGAAATGCCAAGGTTCTGGAACAAAGGAGGGAATGTTTTCCCTCATGGAGCCATTTAGCATTGGCCAAAAGGATGGTGTAACTCACACCAGAACTTGGGGAATTAGATAACTGGTCTGAAATGGTCTGAAATTGGGTTGTTCCTCTTCAAAATGCCTGGGTTGGAGATCTGGAGTGGTTTCACCCATGATCTTTCAGCCAGCAATTATGGGCACCTTTTCCTTTGCACTTTTATGGGAAGTCCTGGAATTTTTTGGCCTCTGAGTCTGCTCTGTTCTTGGGGTTTGGATGTGGAAAAGTGCCTGGAGATCATCCTTCATTTCAGCCCTCTTGCCCCTTCCCCAGCACTTAAAAGAAAGCTGAAAGTCTCTCTCATCATAAAGGCACCCCCTTAATGGAAATCTTTGACATGGATGGAGCAGTGGAAACACTCAAACTGCTGGAAATGGCCAGGAGAAAAGGGGAAAAAAAGGGAAAAACTCAGCAAGAACAAGCCCAAAATGAACTATTTGACAGAGAATCATAAGCTTGATTCAATTATAAAAAGCTACTTGAGCCCCAGTGTGCGTTCCCCTGCACAACAATAAATCAAGATCACTTACTTGAGGTGCTTTGTTATAAAGCAGCCCTGCTTCTTTCTGGGATTAATGACTAAAAATCCTGCTAAAGATTAACTGGCTGGCTTTAATTTCATTAAGGGGGAGAAAAAAAATCAACATCCCCCACATTTTTCAGCTTTGGACAACTCCCCCCTCTGCACTTGGTTGTTGGGGCAAAGGCTGAGGAGGCGAAGTTTTGTTTCAGGGAATGTTATCCCCCAAAGTGTTGGAATTCTGTTCCTCTTTCTGCAGCAATTCCCACATTAATACAGAGCTCCCTGGTTCCTGAGGGCTTTGGGAATCAGCTGTGCAGAGCAGCATCGATGGGGACAGTGTGAGTGAATGGGAATTGTTTCCTCATTATTCACACAGGTGACAAAGAACAAATGCCCAACAAATCTTTCATTGCTTTGGGTTTGGAATTTTGAGCTGATCCTCCTGAGCATCCACTTTATCCAGGATTTTCATCATCTGCCATGGATTGCTCACACTTTTTCCAGTATTTGAAGGATTCAGCTGCACAAACTTCCTAAGAAAATCTTGGGACAGAGCGGGCATCCCTTCACATCCCCCCTGGAGCACAGCAAGAGCTGGATAACCCAGTTCAAAGTGAAAAACAAAAGCGATTTTCCATATTTGAATGTGTAATTCCCCCACAAAGCATTGCCTGTTTTCTCCAGGTAGGTGAGAAAGGATTGTGCGCTCAGCTCTCCTGAAATAATTAAAAGGTCATCAATTTGCTGTCACTGGGGTGATATGCTTTAATTACATTCTACAAATCTATTGAACGAGCTATCAAAGGCAGATTATATTGCTGAGACCTGTTATTATTTTAACAACAAACCAATGTCTGTTTGGGGGAATGCATGGAAATATGATCTGGGCACAGCTGAGATGAATCCAAATCTTCTCTACTGCAGCATTCTCTGGATTTGCCAATCGGAGAACTCTGCTCAAAAAATGAACAAAAGAAATTTAGGCGTGCAACAGATCTTACACATCAATGTTCAGTCTTATTTGGGGTTCAAATTTATGTTCAAACTGAAATAGGGGAAATTTGGGTTCAAATTTAGGAAGAAATTGTTCCCTGTGAGGGTGGGCGGGCCCTGGCACAGAGAAGCTGTGGCTGCCCCTGGATCCCTGGCAGTGCCCAAGGCCAGGCTGGATGAGGCTTGGAGCACCATAATCCAGAAGTACAACTCATATCCCTAAATTTTAAACTTATCTATCCATATTCAATCCAAATGATCTCCAGCTGATTTGTTTTCCAGCGTACTCAGAGGATCTGCTGTTGGAATCTTAGCACGCAGCTCGAATACAAAATTAATTCTATTTTACCCTATCAAAAGTGAAAGAATTCTCCCTCCTGTCAAACAAAACAGCATGGAGAGGTTCCTTCAAGTGGAATTAGGATAGGGAGGAAGGATGACCTAAGCAAAAAGAAGAATGGAACACAAGAAATGTAAAAGATGACGTCGAGGATTTGTTGGAAGGGCAGTTTTTCCTTTTCTCCTCAGCAGGACAAAGGAGGATGGAGAAACAACAGCAAAAGAGGAAATCTTCCAGACCTGGAACTCTGTCCCTCAGCTTGGCTGCAGCTCTGAGACTCAAGTCTGCCTCATAAATTTTACAGGATTAAAAGGCACAATAAAAAGGCAGTTTCAGAAGAAAGGAATGAGTCGAGGTCCATAAAACCCTGGGGAAATCTGGTGCCCTTCTCAGGAGGAATTGCCAGCATCCTGCAGAAAACATCCCACCAAAATCACCCATAGTAAGATGGAAGATATCTAAAATCTCCCAGCCTGACAACAAAAGGTCGGTGTCATCATGTCCCCAGGCTGCTGAGAGTGTCCCTGACCTCTGTGTCACAGCTCTGGGGTCACTGGGGTGTGCTGGGCTCTTCTGCAGGTCCAGAGAGCAGGAGGGAGGAGCAGGAGTTCACCCAAATCCAGACAAAAGGATTGCAAAGGCACCACCTCCCACCACTGGTGGTGTCCTGTCCTTTGGAACAGAGGCTCCAGGACACTTCCAGGAGTTCGTGATCCCACTTTCCTTGGAGAGCTGCAGGGAGGGAAACTCTCCTGCACTATTGTTCCAAGGAGGGGACACTCCATGGAACCAGCTCCAGAACTGCTGAGGGTGGAAACTGCAGCCAAAGCACAGCCCAGGATCTTATCCCAGGATCATGGAATATCCTGAGCTGGAAGGGACCCTCAGGATCATCAATCCAAGCCCTGTCCCTGCACAGATTCCTGAAAAATCCCAGAATCTTGGAATATCCTGAGCTGGAAGGGACCCTCAGGATCATCAATCCAAGCCCTGTCCTTGCACAGATTCCTGAAAAATCCCAG
>VWZS01004213.1:0-24602 GCA_013397075.1 Rhabdornis inornatus
ATTAACTGGTATAACAAATTAATATTTATATTATTATAAAATATTTTTAATATTTATAATGTAATATTTATATTATTATTAAATATTTATAATATTTTATACTAATCAATAACTGATTATAACAACAATAGCTTTTATTTTTACCCGCTCTGGAATAGTGACTAGAAAAACCGTAACTGGTAAAAACATAACTGGAAAGAGTGGTCTATAGGCATTCTGGGAGCTAAGATCACCATAAGAGAGGAGAGATAGAAGGAGAAAGATAGAAAAGGAGATAGAGAAATAAGAAACAAGACAGATATTACCAGCTATGCCTCCAGCCACGTGTGTGTGAGTGGTTGTGGTCAGTCACAGTTCCTGTCCATGAGGGGTGAGGGCACCCATTCATGGCAAAAATTAGAGTTTTTATGCCCTTGGTCTCTTTCAAGAGATGGCCCAGTATCTCCTCCAGGAGAAGTTCCAGTGAGCATGGGTCATCTTTCCTTGGAAAGGTCTGGAATGGTTGAGAGAGGGGATCTGTGTATACGCTGAAAGTCTGTGGGTTTGGGTTGTGCAGTGATGACTTTCTGCACAGGAGACTGGCACAGTGAAAATGCTACCCTACCTCCACAGGATCTGCTGCTTTATGGCTGCTGGTAGTCTAAAATCTGCCCAAAATATGTGAAGCATGGACACTAAGTGATTAGCACCAACTCACTCACTTCAAAGCTGTTCATAATATGTCACATAACATGTCACATTGCTAAAATAGGTATAAGGACAGCTTCTATTTCTTCTGCTGAAGTCACGCATTCTGAGTCTAGAAGGCAAGATCTCTGTTTTCTCTCAAAACACAGATATGCTCTGTCACCTAGTCCTTGGACTGCAGTAAGAAACCCAGTCTCCAGACCCAGTCATACATGACTGGGGATGTGCCCAAATGACTTGTCACAAGCCCAGGTAGGTTGTTGTGCTGACTGTGGGAGTCCCACTGCCAGTTGTCAGACATGGGATTAATAGTTGGGCATTCCTGAAGCTCAGAATAGCAATCAGTCATCATCCAGAGACCAGTGGAGCTTACAAGGGCATGAAACCCCACGACTGGATCCAGTCAAAACAAGCACTGTCTTTTTCAGAGTAGTGAGTGAGAAATTGTAGAAGATATCTATCTAAAGATGCTCTATCTTTCCCATTTTCTCACTTCTACCTATTTCTTTGGAGCCACACCATGGGGACACTGGAAAGAGAAATCTTTCAAAAACATCATTAAACCCACACGTTCAGAAAAAAATGCAACATTTATATTAAATACATAATGCAGGAAACTGCTCTGTCAGACAAGATATTCCTCACCTGATTATGATTGGAAAGCAATAAATGGAAAAAACTAGTCATAAAACAAATGGCAACTGAAAATACATGCATTTAGGCCTTTAGCTCCAGAATAAATTAAGTGCAAATATAGGTTTTCCATATATCTTCTAGAATTCGGGTAACTGTTGTTATTTTATCCTATTTAACAGGTCACTTGTATGAAAAGTTTTTTTTCTAATGATGAAATACTCATTGTGAAAGAGCTTGAAATATTTTGTTACTGACACAGTTAAAATGAGAGTGGTTTTTTTCTGCTTTTCTGTGCCTGTAGACCTACAGTGAATGCCAACTGAGATAACAAATACTTGCTGATGGCAAACATAGACCCTAAAGTCTATGACATCATTAGGTCTACTTACTTCTGTAAGACTTTAACTGCTCATAAAGTCTGGTCATCGTGGCTTATGTGATAGGTGTATTTATTTAATTAAGCTAAACTCTTGTAAAAGCCCCCAAATATTACAATTTATTAGTCCATGTTCAAGAATAAACAGCTGAATTCTATTCTTGGGTAATACAGAGTGACTGCCAACATTTAAAGAAATTCTGGATTCAACCTTCAAGCAAATGTGATAACAACCTTGAACTCCACAAGCTAAAATTCAGATCATTCTCCTGTGATACAACTCCCTTGAGTTCTGGTCAGATGCCTTTACATTACATATTTTCAAACATACCTAGCCATGGAAATCAGTTAAATCAATTTCAATGGAAACTGGGTGCTTTGTCAATGTGGGATTTGGTCTCCTTGTTTTTCAGTTTCTCATTTGTATAGAGGAAATTTCCAATCAACAGCAGTAATGTTCAACAACAAATTTTCACAGGGCAAAAAAAGTCAGAAGTCTGCAGAACGGGCAGACATAGGTATTCAGTAGTTTATATTCTGCAGTTGTTCAAAATTGTCATAATTTTAGTTGCAAATCAGCTCTGTGATCATCTTAAGACCCTAAAGAAGCAAGAAACATTGATATTTGCAGCTCACTGTCATTACACAGGACATGTGACCTTCAAAACTGCCATTTATCTCTTCTACATACAACTCCTTTTTTAGTGTTTAATTCTACCTCCACTATGAAAACACCAATTGCCACAAATGGCTTAAGACTGTTCAGCCAGGTGTAACTCTGTGGCTTTCTGCTTCTTCATTAATTTTGACTATTTTATTATTTGGATTAGGATGGTACTCAGAAATCTCAGTCATGTTATATGAAGCCTCACAGCAGCAGTCAATCCCTGCTCCAAAGACCTTAGACTCTCAACAGGTACAAGAGACAAAAAAAAAATATTGCTTTCCTAACATTAGAGATCACCCAGCTTCCAGTAACACAACTTGATGCTTCTGCTCTGAGCAATTATAAGACACTGGCAGGCAGAAAGTGCATGTTCAGGGCAGCTCTTTCCTCTTCAGGCAGTAAGTGGCAGCATTGCAGTACCCTTTGCATCCCTATCTTCTTTGTTGCCTTCCAAGGCAGTCCTGCTTTTCTGCTCAAGCTCACAAAACTCCTTCTGCCATTTCTATATCCCTAAAATACAATATTATGTTGGAAAGCAATATATCCAATTTAATATAAATAATTTTGTGTAAAGTTAAATAAAAAAGAAAATTTTCAGATATGAGGTCTTGTGAATGGAGACTGTGCTTATGAAAAGCAACCCCTCCCTTTCTATGCTTTCAGTCAGGGAGCATTTTATATCCTTATCAACATTTCTAAAAGCTGAACAAATTAAAAGGAGGGAAGCTGAAATATTTTCTTCCTGTTTCTGAAGCAGAGGATGTAAATGGGATTCTATCTATAGGCAGACATTATAGTGTAGATCCTTATTCTTGAATATTTTATAGCCATTAAAAAATAAACCTGAAAAATCAGCATCAGATCATTTCATGTTAATTGACTTGCCAGTGATATGGTATCAGATTTACACAGTTCTAAAAGGGCTTTTTGGAAGAACAGCTGTGATTTTTTCCTCACTCATAATCATCAGCCATAAGGAAACTGCAATCAGAAGGGAGGAGACAGATCTGCTGATGAAGCACAAGCCTCCCTCGTATCTAATTCCCTCTCGAGCTTTGTTGGCTCTGCAGTGCTAAAAGGAGCAACATACATCAGTAATTCAGTTTTGTCACTTGCATAAACATATAGTCCTAAATATGAATTACACCCTTTTCAGTATCTGCTGAAGTAAGTGGCAATTTTCAGTTGTAGGGTAGGACTAAAGGTAGATCTTTCCTTGAGAAGAAGTGGTTTGTCAGGATAATTGATTTTCTGGTTAGACCTGTCTATAGTGATTAGCTTGTGTAGTGATTAGTTCTTCTAGGCTGTTTTCACACTATCTGGCTCTGTACCATGATGCTGGATGTTCCTGTCAAAGGTTGTCGTTTTCTCTGGTGTGGCATTTATGTTACTGGCCTTGGCAGAGGAATGAAAACTGTATGATCTGTCTCTTGTGGAAAATTGTCTTTACAAAGATACAGTTTTCCCATAGGAACATGGCAAATTGTGAAAGGCAGCTTTTTATTTAAAACCTTGCTTATTAGCTGTGAAGGTGAAGAGGTGAATGAGAAGACTCCTTTATTCTTCAGGGCAAAATGGAGCATTTCCAGTGAAGGATCCTGTAAATGCAAGAAAATATAAAGGAAAATGGCTATATAATAATCTGCATCAGGCCTGTGACAAAAAAAATCAGTATTTTATGACATTTATTTCCGACTCCCCATCTTCAGTAATGTTATATTAATCTGATGCCTGGGCATTTTTGGCCATCTTTAGGAGAATCAGCCATAATAATATTTTAGTGGAATTTTAAAAGGATTAATTAAAAGGATAATACACTGCATAATCTGGCAATTATTCAAAATTCTTTTTCAGTGTTATGTTTTTCTGCAACACCATATACAAACACTTTTAATCAGCATGTTTTTAATATACTTTGGAATACTGAGAATAAAAGTGCTTTATAAATTTAAACCATTACTATTAATTATTACTACAGAATTTTTTCTTCATCATCTTTCTGTTCATTAATGAACACTAATGAGAAAGTTTACTCATTGTATGATCTGCTTTTCATGAATGTCTTTCCCTGAGACTATGTGACTGCTGAGATGAAAGCTCTGAAATGTTAATGCACTTGAGGTTTGTAATGTCTAATGTTAATGTCACAGGACGTAGGTCAGGGAAGTGAACTGGGAGTGATTGTGCATGTTATTTTGCAGCAACAAAACAGGGTAAATTAAGCCCTGGGACATGTCTACTGAGTTATGAAGTTATTGCAGGACTTCATCTAACATTAACGAGGCATCATTTAAACAAATGGGAAATTCTTGAACTAGGGTATCACAGAACTAATTTCTGAGGAGCTCAAGGGAACAAATGTTGAGAAAATGCTAACTGGATTTGGTCTTTAATGATGCATAGGGTAAAAGAGGAGAGAACTTCTCACATTTCATATTCCTTTCTTGTAAGGCTACAAGAACTGCCCTGTGTCCCCTTGAGAAATAAACAGGGACTTTTTGCAGAATTTCTTTTTTCCCTTTGTTTTCTTCTCCTCCTTTTTTCCCTTTGTTTTCTTCTGTGTTATTCTGGAGATCAAGACTGGAGATTACATGTTCACATGCAGAACAGTGAAAGAAATCTGTAAGTTGCCTGTGTACATTCACAGCTATAAAGCATAAAAATCTTTTAGTATCACTGTGCCTACTGCACTCTAAACTACATTTTGCCTGCTAGTATCCAGCTACAAATGATAAGTTTCAGGCTGAGTTGCTGTGTCAGCTGGACAGTGATTTACACGTGCTTTTATTTTATGGTCTGGTTTATATTCTTCTAAGCTTTATACCATTCTGTGATAGGAACAAAAACTTACCTACAGTGGAGGAGGACTAGAGAAATGAAATAGCTCTTTTGAATTTTATCTGTTTGAAAATGAATTTAATATTGACTACATGTTTTAAACTAAGACTGCAGATGTTTTGAGTTTCAAATGTTAAATTGTTTTTTATTGATACAAGTTACAGCTTGAGAATATATAGAGGAAGCTGCCCCTATAATGGGATATGCAAAGCTTATATTATCCAATTAAAGGCCTGTGCATCCTGCTACCTTTTAAGAAAGTAAACACACAAGTAGCTCTCTTAGAAGAGACGCATTTATTTGTCCCTGTGCTGTCAGACTCAAAGAAGCAAGGGTTATGTCTGTTTTTCAACCAGCATCCTCTACTCTTCTTGTGGGATAACTAAATCCTTACGCTACAGAGACAAACTCATGTGCACTTGCACTCCAATATGTTCCTACAAGATTCCCTGGAGGATGGGAGTGAATGGGGTTCATATCAGCAGAGAATTTGAACTATTTGTTGTTAAGTGGGAAAACAGCATAAACTACCATTGTCATATGTCTCTTTTGTAAGCTTTATAAGAAATTAGAGATATGTAAATAAGGTACAGGAAATTATTTTTCTTTCCAGGGAATTAGACCATTTGATTACAGCATGCTTTGGTTACTTAATAACATCCGGAGAAGCTATTTCAACTGCGTTCAGATAAAAATTAGATTAAAATCTTGGGACATACCATTTCATATATGTGGAAATATCGCAATGCATGAAGGAGGAAAACAAATAACAACTCGTGTATCCATGTTATTAGGCAGTGCTCAATGTTCATTTTTATATGAAATTATGAACTTTCTTTTTATTTTTTACTTTATGTCTGTCATTCCTGACAAGTAATTTCTATACTGTTGTCTGTTGGTACACGACAGGAACATTTAAAGCACTGCAGGTATTTTTGGGAACCACCAAAATGTAGCAGCTGAAATATTAAGTTAAAAATCTTCGTGGTACAATAGACCTCCAGATCTTTCTACTGGGCACAGAAAGGAGCCCTGGACAGACATTCTTCTTGATTCTGGTCAGGGAAGATATGAAGAGTATTAAAAACAACACATTAATGTCATTAGTCTTTAAATATGGACAGATATCCTCCACGTCTCTCCCTAAGGGCTGAAGAGATTGTCAATGGAGAGAGAGAAGCATATTCCTGATTTATGGATATCTATTCCAGGATGAGCTGAATTACACCCAAGAGGAAAGGCACCTTGGTGACTAGTATGAACATTTTCCTTCTAGACATCCTCCCTATGGACAGTGAACCCAACCCATGGAATTACATTTTCTCAGAAGCAAAGTGGAACTGAGGGAAGGGATTCTGGGGTTCATGGATCAGCTGAGGTCCATCTTTGGAGAGCCAGACAGCCCAGCATCTACAGCCAGACACTTGCCCAAAAGCAAGCAGGCATTTGCCCTTATAGCCTATGTATGCAATATATCAGCTGTCAAGCAATAAGCCTAATCAATCTTTTTGCTTGCTGTAGCACAGTGAGAAAAAGTCTAAAGAAGACAAATACTGAAATGGGATGAGAAATCATTTATTCTCAGTTTTTGCAATACTCATATAGAAAGGTAGATGAGAAATGACACGGCAGCCTTGACCACTTACACCTGGCAAGCCTAGCTGGCTCCACTGGCTGCCGGTGTCAAGAGTGGGCTGTCTCCCAGCTTCCGTGAAGCAGGAGTACAGCTAGAGCTCTCCACCCTTATCACGGCCGTCTCCGTATCCGAGGGGAAGTAAAGGATCGAGGAGACCTTTCTAGGTTCTGGAACAAGGTTTATTGGGAGGGAAGACAAGCGCACAGAGAGAGAAAGAACCCAGAAAAGGCGCGAGAACAGGCTTACAGCAACTTAAATACGGGACCTCCCCCATGGGAGGGCACAAAGCTTCAGCCAATGAGGGGCAAAAAGGGGTGTAACATAAGGCGGGATTACAGTCTCACATAACCAATAGGGAGTAACTTAGGCGGGGATTCATACAAAATAACGAATAGTAAACCGAGGAGGGGATGATTGCTACAGAATGTTCTGGAAGAATGGGCGGGGCCAGGAGGGATTGACAGCTGTAAGGGCAAGGTTTAGGGTGAAGGACGGGGTAAAGGCGGGAAAGGGAGAAACCATTTTATAACAACACAGGGGTACAATTGAGGGAAAAACCATTACAATAAGGGAACAATACAACTGAATATCAACCAAATTAAACATAAACTGCAACAGAGAGATCCTGAAAAAAGGCCAGGAGCATCACCCCATATTAGAGAAAATGAAACCCTTTTTAGTGGAGGAGTCTGCTAGCTGGCATGTGAGCTCAGAGGAACACAGGAAGACTGCAAGCCTGTCTCTAAGTTTGGCTTTTGTCTTGTAACCAGTAGGATGAGTCCAGGACACTTCTGTTCACTCAGACCAGCAACAACAGTGAAAATAAAGTTGTCATCATTCAAGCCATGTTTGGATTTAACTATCGAGCCTTTTATATTCTATTATAAAATAATTCAGTAATAACTGTTGGTCCTAAGGACCTAGGCACAAGTGAATTATTTTAATTATTCTTATGTGACCTACTGCCAATGAACTGCTACGTTTTTCCTCTGAATGTCCTTATGTTGAAACTGAGCAACCATATTAATATCTGTTTACTCTTTAGTATTTATTATTAGCTATGAATCTCAAGCAATACATTTGAGGTATATTCAATGAATTAATGAAATGGTAGATAAAGTAGGAGAAGAGAAGAGAAAGAGAAGAGAAAGAGAAGAGAAAGAGAAGAGAAAGAGAAGAGAAAGAGAAGAGAAAGAGAAGAGAAAGAGAAGAGAAAGAGAAGAGAAAGAGAAGAGAAGAGAAGAGAAGAGAAGAGAAGAGAAGAGAAGAGAAGAGAAGAGAAGAGAAGAGAAGAGAAGAGAAGTTTTTACAGATCTCATCTACCTGCCAGATGAGCAGCAGTTAGAAATAGTACCTGAGCTGAATGGTCTGGAATGACTATATCCTTTAGCCAGCTGTGACTAAATACACATACCCAGCAGAGTGCATTACAGTAGATTAATTTACATAGGAACAACAACAATTTTCTCTATGCTGATGTTGTAATTTCCTCTGCATCAGGTCACTCTTACTTATCTGATTATTTAGCTGATCAGCAACCTAAACCATCTGCACTCAATTAGCAGTGTCATTCCTGCTAAAAGCTGAGCTTGTGTTATTTGTAGGGATATTCATAAGCTTCTTGTTAGTTTGAAGAAATGCTGTGCTGACTTAACTAACCATTCATGGGAAAGGAATACTTGGCACTCACTGTAGGTACTGTGGCTGCTATCACATATCCTCCATTGCCACTATGAAAAGCATCTTGAAGCAGACATTACTAAAAACCCCTTAGCTGCTAACCCTTCACTGGGACACTGCAAAACAGAATGGCACAAAACATGTATGAGTCTGCTCACAAAGGACAACCTTGGCAGGAGTCATTTCATGTAACTTTGGATACCTGCAAGGTACAAATGTACATGCAAGCTCATCACAGAGCCCCTGGGTCTGTCTGCCATCAATGAAGGGAATGAGTGATATCTATGAACCACAGCATGGGCATTCACAGGCTGAATCCTATCAAACTGTAAAAGTATTGATTTTCTTCATTTATGATAATGGAAGGAGCCTGACTAGTCTGAGCACAGAGGTTCACTTTATAGCTTTCTAAAGTGAAGTAGAAGGAATCCAGGCAAGTTTTGCTGCTCTTTGAGAATCTGAAATGTCTGTCACCTGTCATTTTGTTTTGCCATGATTCTAGTGTTTTAAATTCGGATTACAGCAGGGATTTTCAGAAACTCAGCATACTCTTGGAAAATATGGAAAAATATGAAATAGCTTTAATGGGCAACAGGAAGGAAAATGAGCAGTGAAAGAAGGAGGCATTGCAAACTGTAATGTAGAGATGTTGTATATTGCACTTCTGGCTCTCAAACGGCATCCTAGTGCTTTTGCCACACTGGCCTGCCCTTTGTCCATCATCCTCAGAGCTACCAGACCACAGCAGAACATCTGCCTCTTGACTGCTGGCAGTGAGTGCTCTGTGTGATACGTGCAAAGCTGTACCTCACAAAATGTAGAGGAATTTGTGTCCCTATTTTTGCTCAGTTACTTTTTAGGGATGTAAATTTTCTGTGGCTATATGTCTGGGGCAGATGTATCTGTTTTACAAGCTTGTCTCACTGATTTTTCAAAATTCACTCTAATGAAAAAATGTCATCATTTCATTTCCAACAGTAGTTACTATATATATCAGAAATATGCAGTAGTGAAATTTCAATGTTTATTTTTAGTTAGGTACAATAAAGATTTCAGATGCTAAAATGCATGTCAATGTAATGATTTTTTTTCAATTAATCATTTTTTTTATCCTTAAAATCCATTTTTCTTTAATTTTCTTGTTCCCATTATCAAAGACTGATGATATTATTTCCCTTCCTTTTCAAGATATTCTGGTCTTTTCCATTTCGTTCTAACACTTTGCATTTTCTATGGAAATATATCAGTGTATAAGGACTCTGCTCCAGAGTATTTCCTTGGAGAAGTTTAGCAAAGTTCCTCTACTTCTCGAAGGCAGTGATGTGTGTACTCACTGCTCTGAGGAACAAACCTTGTTCCTGAAACTAATTGGCCCAAGAGGTGTCTCGGTAGTGTTCTAGCAATGTCTAGTTTGCCAACTGCTAATTGTTATTCTTTTCCTCAGAGTCTATCCTATTCATCAAGGCAAAACTTTCTAGGTGCCTTTTGGAGCACTGATGAGCCAGCATCCAGCCTAAGGTAATCTACATTTCATCATGCAGCTGTACCCAGTGCAGGGCCTTCTCTTTTTGGACCTTTCTTTCTGTTACAACTGAAATTTTGAACCCTCTTTTAGTTTGTGTTTATGAATTCTGTTTAGGTATGGCAGCTCTCCAAACCACAACTTGTATGTAACAGTATCAAGATTACTTCATATTTTTTGTGCATATCACATTAAGTGAATTAAATATTCAAATAGATTAAAGCTTGACATGTGTTCCTGTGCTGGCGTAATCACACAATCTAAATCAAATATTTCTGTCACAAAACCAGATACAATGGCTGGTTGTAAATTCAGGCATATGCCTTACATAATTGCCTTAATAAAGACTGAGTCAGCACTGTGTTTGCAAGGATGCTACATCGGTTATAACCAGCCAGATTTAAATATATGCAGTGCAAGAGAAATGTACCATTCAACAGGCCAATAATTCACCGGTCATTATTCTGCATTTCTTAGTGAATTTTTATGATGAAGAACTCAAGTCATGCTGAGACACATGAGCTGACAATTATCTTATTGCAGCCTGTACAGGAGCACCTTCCAGTAGTTCAGAGTCGCTCCTCAAGGAACGCACGTGGCTAAAGGACTGCAATGCAGTAACTTCCAGGCAGGGTGATTAGTTATCCCCCTGTTTCTCTGGAAGGATGTAAGGAGAAAAAGTGGGAGAATAGCTGTTGGTTCCTGTATTTGATAGATAATTGAAAGCTTCCCTTTGCTGACATTATCACTCTACTCATGCTATGATTATTGCAGTCTTTCTAAGGATCACCTGATTTCAATCAGGGATCTTAAAGGAAAGACAGCACAGATAAGCAAATAAACCAGCCCTTTCTTTGGCAGGCATATAATTTTGCATTAAAAAGTAGAATATAATATTTACTGGTGTTGAGTCTGCCTGGAGAACATATTTCTGCCCAACATGCCTGTTTTGAAAGTCTAGAACAATGTTAATTTTTACAAACACGTTTTATTCTTTAATTCCTGTTTGAGGGGGTAAAAAAGGAGAGCTTAAATAGTGTTAAAGAGCTTTCATATAGCTATGGGGGAAATGTAAGAACTAGCTGTGTTAATTGCAGCGTCTTCAAACACTGGTCACATCCATTTACAAAACATGTGCACATGCCTGTGTAGATTTTGATTACCAATGGACTATGAGATTTCATGCCCAGTTATGCTAAGATATAAAGGAAGGTCTTAGCAGTGGCATGTGGCCACCACACACATAGGCCCCAGACCCCCACTGCAACCTGTTGGTATCTATGGCATGTCCCTGCAGGCTCTGTGCTCGCCCTTGCAGGCAGAACTTTGGTCACCATGCAGTAACTCTCCTGCTCACATTTCTGTATTGTGTTACTGTCACCATGCTGCTCATTTGCGTTCATGTAGTGCTGCTACATGTAATTTTACACTGGCACAGGGAAGGTTTGAGTCACAGCTATCAGCCCATAGCAAATCTTCACTTGAAGAACTGAAGTTTGAGAATCAGGCTTTGAGACTTTATGTCTCATCTTAAATGGGATTCAATGTCTCGATTTCTGGACTTCATTTATATGTAGAAATCACATACAGACACAATAGTGCCCAAATAGTTTCTAAAGCCACTGCCTACACTTGCTCTCAAGCTGTTAGCCTGTGAAAAAGTTTTGTGACTGAACATAAACTGAAATTTATTTTTTTACAAAATTAAATCACGTCCAGGGAAACTTTTGTGTTTGTTTTACTTGACTGTCTTTTTTTATTTACCAGTCACCATGTCCTAAACTAGAATTTTCATTGGCACTCCTGTGAAGTGTCAATGAAATACTACAAGTATGTAAGCAAATTGAATATAGATAAAATTGAGGAGTTTTGTTTGTGACTTTGTTGGATCTTATAGTTAGAACCTTTTAAATTCTTCATCCGTATTTCAGATCTAAATACTGAGCCTCTTTTTTTTCATCTTAGTATTTTGGACTTGAAAAATTTAGTTTGCTTTTCAGAAAGTGGAGGTATTTTGCTTTGAAAAATGAATACTATTAAGTTGGGAAGCTTTTGAAGACATTCCTTTTATTGTTTATGTATTTTTTCCTACGTATCAATGAGGCAAATTAAATCTAATATTGTATCTAACTCTATTTACTATAAATATATTTGTTTGCTGAGAAACATCCTGTGAGAACAAAGAAAATTCCCTGCTTCCCAGCTCAAAGGATTAGGTCAGTTGTAGTTTCCTTTCCTGAAAGAAGGCTTAGCCCAGAAAACATAGCAGTTTGCCCCAGGCCTAACTAACTAGAAGAACTGAGTCCCCTGCCAGACATCTTAGGTATGGGTTAAAGTTTGGGTTTTTTTGCCAGACATTTCAGATATCTACATTTACTATCTCAGATGATACACTAAGATTCTTGAAAGGTCAGTGGTAAATAGGTGGAATCCATACTGGCTACACTGGGAGAGAGAGAGAAAAATTTTGTATTACTGTGTTGGATATTTGCAAAGTTACCAAACAGTTGTGTTATGGGGCGGAGAATGCCCCTGAGAAAATTCAGTAGTTTCCACACACTTCTCTGGTTTTGTTACTCATCCTCCCACATTTCTCCTTCCTGCCTCATTTCCATCACAGCTGCATTTTGGATAATCGGGGCCTAATTTCTCTTTCCCTTACTTCAGTTTCACTGCAGTCTAATGGATTTAGATCTTGTTTTATTTATTTACTTCAGATAGTGGCAATTTTATACATAAGGACATGAAGACAGAACTCGTGAGAGTGACAGAGAGTTTGGGAAAGATGCTCTGAGAGCAAAAGGAGAATGAAAAGTATTTATTCACATGTGTCAAGTGGCTAAACTATGGAGAAACATTTTGTCCAGTTCCATGTCTGACGTTCAAAGCCTCTGCGTACAGAAGTTTTTTCCAGTGCACTGGCTGCAGATGAAACACCATGTAGAAAAGAGTGTTTACTAATTTGCAAGAATTTTGTTCCAGATAGTACATGTATTGTAGATAGAAATAAAATTAATTATAGTAATTTCAATACAAAGTCCTCCGAAGCATTGTATCTATGGTGTACTGGAGCATATTTAAGATATTTTTTTTTTCTATTTTGAGTGAATAATGTCCTAAATTATCTCTAAGAAAGATAATGGATTAAGATTTGGAACATGTTTAGATCTGTGGTTATCAATGCTTAGTCTACCCCTCTAGCAATGAATTAAAAACTGCACAAAGCAGTAAGCAAAACTAATGCAATTTATGTTTATGAAAGCTGGCACAAATATCCTGTGTATGTGGAGGCTTCTTCTCCTCAAGAAGAATCTGGACCTGGAGAAGGAACCCTCATTTCTCCTTACATTCTTGCAGGGAACTTACCAGTGACTTTTAAAAGTTCATACTGCAAAGATTTTGGAGTCAGCATGCAGGTCTTATTCTGCCAGTGAAAAGAGCTCGTGGTTATTCAGATCTTTTCATATGCAAGATCTATCCAGCCAGAAGACCCAGAGTGTCCACCCAGATGTAGCTCTGGATAAAACATAACGTCTAGATAAAACCAGCAGATTTCCTGCTGGTCACCAAAAGATGGGAGCAGAGAGCTCCTCCCCCTGCAAAGCACCAAGACTCAGCGTTTACATAACATCCTTAATCATTTTTTTCAAATGTGTCACACAGAAGTTTTACAGTGCTGCTCATCTCAAAGCTTCTTCCTTTCACGGTAACAAAAGGGGCTACTCTTGTGTCCAATCCAGGTCATTGTTCCAACTAGAGACAGACGATGTTGCTGCTTTTTGCCAAGTCCTGTTTATAAAACAGTTTTTTAATACTTTTGGATTGTAACAGTAGATACAGTCCCATGCCTTCAAACCTTAAAAAAAACCCCAACAATTAATTTATTTAATTAAAAGAAGAGCTTAGATAATTTTTGCTATATATGAGGTTCCTTGAGATTGCAAAATATGTCCAGAGTTTGTACACTCTATATGTACTATATATAAAATGCATAGTCAGTCAAGATTAAAATGCATCGAATGAAATGCACATTGTAAAATGTTGCTAAATTATGACAAACAACTTGATTTTGAGTAGCATATGAAGTATATCATGCAACTTATTCCTAAACCAAATCAACAAGACCTTTAAAAAGTTTTCTATTTGACCCTCACTTTCTCAGGTTGTTCAAAGAGAATATATATAAATGAAGTGTCACTGATTCAATGCACAAAGCATAAAAAGCCAAAAATAATTTAGAGGGTACATATTCTTCACACACAACATTTTATACTGTCAAGCTATTCTGTTTTCTTTTATACCCTGGAGATTTTAGCATAAATTATTGTTTTAAAATTGACAGTTGTTAGCATTCATACTGTTCAGTCCACTCTAATGAACTTCATTTGAGACTGAATTATATGAAATCATTCCCCAACTGGCACACTAGCCATTAGTAGTGACTTCTGATGATTCTTTATAAAGGCAAGATACAGTGACTATATTCTTCACTATATCTACAAATCACATAAGTCAAGCAATCTTAGGACTGAAGAGAAACCATGGAATTATGGCAGTTGCACAATGTCAAGAAAAATACTCCTTCCTGTTCAGGCCTGAAGGAGTTGTTTAGCATTGATGGACTAGCACATTCAAACAAGGACAGAAAATACTCTAAGTCTGCAAAGATTTGTCCCAACATTAAGCTTCAGCTAGAAATAAACTGAAAGAAAATAGTTCCTATATATTAGATTTAAAAACAAGCAATTAAGTTAATTATTTTTAATTACATATAAAGTGTCACTTTGGCAAGTCAAAAGCAATAATGATAATTTCAAAACTATGCAACTTCAGTGAAAGGGAGTAAGGATGTGCATCACAGCTCCTATGAAGCTGCTCCACTTTAGCACTTCTATCACGTCTCTGCTCTTTAGATTCCTTTACAGATTAACTTCCATTCAGACAGAGGCTGCTACTCATAAATCCCTGTTCATTTTATAAGGGCATGATGGAATAATTAAAAATACTCTACAGGCTGAAGGAAAGGATATTCACAGCAGTCAGTTTTACACACACAGTGAGGCTGGCTGAGTTGGAAAGCCATTGCCTTGAGCTGTGTGTGAAACCAGTTCCTCTGAGAGGGACTGAGACCAAGACTACTTCCCATGCTCTCTCGCTGGAGCAGCACAAGATGGGGACAACCAGCTGGAAAGCAGAGAAGGTCCTGGGGCTCTTGGTGATATGAAGTTGACCATGAGCTAGCAAAGGGACATCACAGCAAAGTCAAATAGACTCCTGTACTGACAGAGTGTTGCCAGCAGGATCAGGAAGGTGATCCTTCCCCTCTTTTCAGCACTGGTGGGACCCATCTGGACTGTTGGGTACAGCTCTGAGCCACTCAGAACCAGAGAGACACTGACATATTGAAGCAAATTCAGCCAAGGGCTATAAAGAGTATAATCATAAAAGCCTTCTTATTCCTATCTGAATTTTTTTCTTCTTGAAATGTAGGTTATATCACTGCTATAATTTTCATGTCAATAAATCACTTCAACGAGACCCTAATAGCATTACTTAATGGTAATAGTTTTGAAGAAGTTAAGGGTTCACATCCCTCTCATGGTTTTTGTCAAAGGATGTTAGTATTGTAATCTGGTCACATAGTGCCTCTACATGTATAATGAAGAAAAGTAATTCAATTCTAAGCACACATTCACAGACAAAAAGGCTATCAAGGTAGAGCCAGATCTCTGTTCAGGGCTTTGTGTTATGTTGCCCATATACGTAACTTGCTAATTCCACTCTATGCATCTAATTTCTACTCTTAATGAGTTTTTACTTTCCAGAAATTACCTTGCTATCAAGAAATAAATTAAGTATAAGGCATGAAAATAACCAGTACTACCAACTGAAATAAAAAAGTCATTGAGCCATAAAACAATTCATAAATAGAGATCACATTTCAGGAAGCATCCTGACATATGGTTATGGAACAGTTTATCTTGAGTGCAATCACGTGGCACATACAGGACAACCAAGGGATCTGACCCATCCAGGATGGATTTGGGAAAGGCAGGACCTGCATGATCCATCTGATCTCCTTTTAGGACAGGATGACTCCTCTAGTGGATGAGAGAAAGGCTGTGGATGTTGTCTGCCTGGACTTCAGTGAAGCCTTTGTGACTGTCACTTACATTATTCTCCTAGAGAAGCTGGCAGCCCATGGCTTGGACAGGTGCTGTGTCAGGGGACGTTCAGGTTGGACATCAGGAAGACTTTCTTCACTGAAAGGGTGGGTAAGCATTGGAAAGGGCCACCCAGGGAAGCTGTGGAGACACCATCCCTGGAAGAGTTCAAGACATGACTGGCTGTGGCACTCACTTCTGTAGTTTACTTGGCATGGTAGTGCTTAAACAGAGGTTGGACTTGATCTTGGAGGTCTTTTCCAACCTTAATTACTCTGTTCTATTAAAATAATGTTACAATTGCTCAGAAGAATCACATATCAGGCTCCTTTTACAATAGTCCATCATACCAATTTTACTGTCTCTACCCCAGACAGCACAGGCTAAGTACAGGTATCACAAACATACACAAAACCAGACGGCAGCCAGTATTCTGGCAAAGCTTCCAGCTCAGCTGTCATCCCAGCTGATTCTCAGTGAGCTCAAATATAATCCATTGAAGATGTCATTCCCACAGGAAGCTGAGGATCAGTTCACACAGAACTTTGTGTTTGTTTGCATATGTGTATTCACTGTAGTTAATGTCATTTTACTGACTGCACTTAAAAATTGCCCTCCTCCCGAACCGTGTGAAATGAGATTATCCCTCAAACCATGAGACTGTTTCTGACAAAATACACGTGAATCAAGCCCCAGCAAGTCTCCCACGTTCACGAAAACTACTGGTTTCAGAAAAGAAGCATCTAAATAATAAATCTTCATATCCTATTTTGTTTTCATTATTCCTAATAGAAACAATGGATTGGCTACCTTTTTAGGTTTATGGTCCAGAATGATTGCAAAGTGATTATAACCAAATCTTTCATGTCTCAGACAGAAAACAACTTTTTCCTTCAGGATGCTATGTTGATCATGTTTCTAGGATAAAATCTGAAAAATATGAAACTGTTTTGACTGAAACAAAATTACTATAAGGATAAATGTGAAAATTAAAACAGAAAAAAAAAAACCAAAAAACTTCAATAATACTATTATCTACTGTGCAATCCTGAACCAGCAAAGTCCAAATGAGGATTTGTAGTATATCTGTTACTGGTTTCTGACTGGCTGTGAAAAGGTGTTGCAGTAGGATTTTTCTTGAAGGAACTTGCAACACCTGTTAGCCAGTGGAATATGTTGACGAAAATGGAGTTATGTCAATTATGGTGAGAAGGATTGCAAGAGACTGAGGAAAAAACATATTTTAATAAAGAGCTCTCTAACGGAGTAGTTCCACAGCACAACATAAAAGAATTACCTTTATTTTATACCCAGAGCAAAAGGAGAAAAATAATACTGGACTAAGAGACAAAATTCTATTCTAGAAACAACCATCTGTCCACAAAGAACAGGGAATAATCATTGTGTGATAAATATGTGAGGTCCCAACACTGACTAGAAATGCACGGCTGTAAGAATATGTGGACAATAAACATGCATTCCTCTAAGCTGAATAACTCTTACAACTAAGAAAGAGAAAAACAGAAAACCAAATGTTGTTGCTAGGATAATGAAGAAACAAAAATCCCCATCTTGGCTACATTCTTAATCACAAGATGCCTGGTATCCTTCTATTTCATAGTGTGTCAGTCTTATTTTAGTGTTCTACATACACTAGAATAAAAATAGAGCATCTTATGTGGCACAGCTTCCAACCTTAGCAAAGGCAGCCAACACTCACTCACCAGTTACAATGCATTAAATCTTTACACTGGTGGGACTGACCACCAGTTTACACTGTCTGGATGCCTGAATATCCAGTACTGGTATTACAGGACAAATCTTTCAAAATCCTTTAGCAACACTGCTAATACAAATATTATCTTGTGCCAGCACACCATCAGGAGCTGTGATGCTGTACACAGCAGTCTCAGAGAAGAAATAAAAGATGAGGAAAGTGAGGTGCAAATAGGAGATAATGAAAGACAAGTTGGAAAAGAGAAGTAAGGATCTTCTGCTTAAATACAAAGTGTGGAAGCATCTCTTCTTTTCCTCTTAAACTTTCCCTCCCTCAGTCTTCAGTCTTTGAAGAGGTGTCTGGGGCACTTTTCTGGGAATTCCCTTAGTTTCTTGATCAAGTTTCTACCCAACAGGTAACTTCTTCTGAAAATGAAAAAAACAGTTTTATACTTAAAGACACACAGATTTTGTGGCACCTATTTCATGAAAGCTAAATTCTGGGGCTTACCAAATTTCCTTTCAACTGATGAGGCCAATGATGATATATATTTCAGTGAACTTAATTCTCCTGAGGAATAACTTCAAAGTTGGTGGGAAAAAGCTTTGAAAGATCATATCCAAATTTCATAATGCTTTCTGTTTCATTTCTGTTACTTGGATTTTTTACATTTTAGTAAATACACACAAATTTTTAACATGTATTGGAAAAACAGACAAATATTTACGCACAGTCTGGAGTAACAAACTATTCCAGGGAAATCCAAAAGGTAGTGGAAATGGGAACAAAAATCCTACCTGGCAAAACGCCAGCTAATTTTCTGCAATAGAAAAGCATGCTAATTCCAGAACATAGCATGACAAAAGCTCTAATAAACATCCTGAATACTTCATCCCCAGACAAAATTCTCTTCTACATAATGATTGCTGTTGCTGTGTGATCATCTCCTTCTGCACATCCCTGTGAAGAACTTGTACTCCAGGGATTTTTTGCTTTGATGACTGATCTGTCTCAGTGGCTGGTGCGAGTTTGCCCTTGACTTCTGCAGAAGCTGGGTCAAGATCCAGAATAAACAATGACAGATTGCTATCTGAATCTGTATGAACTTGGTGAAAAAAACCCTCACCAAGTATAAGAGGCAATGAAATGAATTTAAGGGTAGGGCAGATTCTTTAGCTGTGACATCAAACAATGCATTTTTGATTGATACTATAGGCCAACTTTTCTCACATGAAAGCAGAAGCATTCAAATTAAGCTAGTATGTCCAACTTGGCAAACTTATCTGTTGTTTCAGTAAACAGGCCAAGGATTGACTAGACACTAGATCAGAGCTGGCAAAAATCCTCATGATTGTACTAGATTGATTTATGCTGACTGAGGATCTAATAATATATCATCCTCTAATAAAGTAAGGTATACAAGAGGCAAAGTGTTAAAACTTTTGATGGTTTTCTCTTTTTGATGGTTTGCACTGAATCTATATTACTAAGAGAAGACTTCAGAATTAATTCTAGCAACACTTAAAAACATACACTTGCAGAACTTTTGGAACTAAGCCGTTCTGGCAGCAAATATTCAGAATAGATTTGAAAAATAATTTCCATGGAAGTATTTCTATTGAAAAAAAAAAAAATCCACAAAATTATTACTCTGTAGACCAGAAGAAATGCAAGCTCATTTCATTAGGTGTAAGCTCTATTTTAGCAATTAAACATGAAAAGACTTTTCAGACTAGCATAACCATAAATTCAAGAGATTGCTACTAATTACATCTATGTATCATTTCAGTGAGATTCTGATTTGAATTTTAGTCATCTAAAGCTTATCCCAAAATATTTGAACTTTCCATCCATTATAAAACTATTGTATAATGCCAGAGGAAATTCATGTTTCACAGTTTCTCTTCTGATATTTTGAAGATATTTGCCACCTTCCAATTTAAGGAGGAGCATCTTGCTATTGCAAATAACAAGAATGTAATTTTGTTAATGTAAATAGTGTGCCCTCTTCTCTAGAATTCTTTAAGTCCCAGTAGGAGTGATTGAACTAAAAATTCTGAAATAAAGCAGGTAAGAAGAAAAATAGCACATGGTCAAGAATCTGAAAATATGCAGATATCTTTGCTTCAGTTTTTTACGATTTTATGACAACTGATCTTAAATGCTGTTTCTTCAGTATGAGGGGAAAGAAAAAAAACTACTGTTCTCACAGATTACAAGGGTTTTTTCTAATTAACTATTTACTGTACTCACATGTTGATTTACAGCTAATGTAACAGAAAGGCAACTATGTAAAAATCTCAAGGGCAGGAATAGTCAAAATTGTCCAGTTAGTATTGACCCCTGTCAGGCTGATTTCTGCTTTTCTGCTGAACCAGTCTTGGGATTCTCTGACAAGATTAAGAGTCTGTTTTGGGAAGCAATTCTCACAAGTTATATAGCCCTTTATCCTTCATAGTTCCTTAATGTTATCTCTGCTAGACCTGCATATAGAGAATGCATTTTAAAACTTAAAGTCACAAAAAGTAGCAGAAACCCAATATTTAAAATATATGATTTGGTTCTCCAGCTGGTACAAACTTTACCTCACTGCAAATATTGATGTAAGGACCTGGTTACAATGTTCTAGTTCTCCAGTCCTCATGTCCCAGAACGGAATAAGTGGATTTTTCAGCTTATTCTCCTGTCATTGGATATGATATATCACAGAGATGGGAAAGCCACCACTTCACACAAGAGTCACATTCCTGAATGCAGCTGTTTGCACAAGCAAAACCACATGGCATCCAATGGGGGTTATGCTAAGGTTCACATTAGACAAAGTCAAATTAAGAACTAGGGAAACTTTAGAACTGTTATGGAGCTTTACCTGGGGGTTCTCCAAGTGTTATTCCTACTTAAGTTGCTACTGTGCACAGAGCTGACACAGCTGCTACTCTTCACAGAATAGTATTTTGCCTACACAAGGTGTACACATCTCTACTGGACTTGGGATGGACTATCCCTGGAGAACTATTTCCCTGGTCACAAGTGTTTGTGAATATAAGAGCATTCATGGTTGGACAACACCATGATAGCACCACAGTAAGCTTGTCTGTATAAAGTTCTTGAGCAAATGATAGAAAAAGAAGTGACTTACTAAATGAAAAGGGAAAATAAAGTTAGGACATTAAAAGTCCCGATAAGAAAGAATTTGAAAGCCATTTCACACTTATTTCTGTGGGATTATCATTGGGTGAGTCCTTTTGCATATTTATGATATTACAAAGCTTATTGCCACACATTATAATTTTCCCAGCTTTGAGATTGGTTTGTATGCTCTTAAAAATTTTCAAAAACATTTCTTGAAAACATTATATTTACCAGAATGTATCTAATTTACAGCCTGTTATGGAATGAAAATACTCCCAGTGACATCAGTGTGAATCAGTTTGTAAAGTTTTTGTAAATAATTTGAAATTATACCAGGAATCAACAGGAAATCATACTGTTATATTATGTGATTTGGAATTTTGAGAAAGATAATGAATAGGGAAAACTGCCAATATGCATTAATAGCCGTACAGTGCAATTATTCAATGAATGCAAATGAGTACAATAGATTTTTGACAACTAAAGTGTTGTGAAATAGTCACAGGAACAGATAAACTCTCCAATATATATATTCTCTGAGGCAGATGTACTGGGAAATGCCCCTTAACCTTAGGCTCCTTTTTTCCATGTATTCACATGGACAATTAAAGCTTCCATACGCTCAGACTGAGGCCAAGGAGGCTTTGCTGGAATCCTTTAGCTGCCAGATGAACAGAGCCCCAGAACTTTCAGAAATTTTTCTTGCATCCTCTTGCAATAAAATGACTGCCAAGGTTAACTGTCAGATACTTGTAAGAAGCAGTAAATCTCACAGTGAGAAAGGTATTTCCCATTGTTTAGTTAAAAAAAATCTTGTTGGAATATGTGAGAGAGGGAAAGACAAACTGTGCTTTGAAGCCTGAGCCTTTTTCAAGACTGAACATCTTGAGTCTTTGCACCAAAAAACATTTGCAAAGAATTAATATGTGAATGGGAGCTAGCAATTCAGCAGCCATTAGGGAGAGAATTATAGACCGCAGTCTGAAGCTTTGCAGGGCACAGCCAGCTTTTTATGCTAAAAGAGCAAATCTATTAACTTAATTTCTCCTGGTTTGGCTATGAATATAGACGACAATTAGCTTATAATTTCATTTTTCTAAATATCTAAATAAAATTCCTCCAGCAGTGTTTTCTGGCACACACTACTTCTGTTCCTCTACATGGAACACTTCCAAATTGGATTGCTTATGATATTTTCTTCCTGCAAGCTATATTCCATCAGAAACACCTGTGATTTTTAAGTTCTTTCAGCATCTTGGTATTTAGAGAGTAGGATCTGATATTTACACTGTACAAGCAGCAATCCTGCTGGTCCTCTAGGAAAAGAATTTTAAAAATGGAACCAAAACTGTGGAAAGTACCATTTTTAATCAAGATAAAAAATGCAATTAAAATAGAAAGATTCTTGAGGATTGCTCCACTGAGCTTACAGAAACAATAGTACCTATTTCTTTTTTTCTACACAACCCTTGTTTCCTCATCCAAAGAATGACATGCAATATGTTCTCTTTCAGCTTGAGTGATGGAGCTTGCTGAAAATTTATTCCACTTGCCTTCATTTGGCAGAGAAATTCTTCAGATAAGGTTTTAATTTCTTCCTTAGAAGTAGTTTCAAATGTCATATAGCCTGTGATCGTTACCCTAGATTAGAGAACATCCATTTTATCTGAACTTAGGCAATAATTACTCTGGTGATGGACAATGCATGTGGTAACACTCACCTTCTTATTACTTACTGGAACGTGCTGCCAAAAAAGTTTTAAGAATCAGATTGTGCATGAGCATTTATTTAGATTCCTCTGTGTTGTCAGCTATAACTTATAGGTAAAAAATAACTCCATCTGTTTTCACACATCTTTTAGAATACAGATGACAGAACAGAAAAAATACGTGTGGACACTTTCACATCAATATCACTTAACAGAGCTTATAAATAAAAGATTCGGAAGTAGGAAAATTTAAAAGGTGAATGAAAAATTATAGAAGCATAGCTGAACTATACACCATATAATAAGGAAGCCCAAATAATTCAACAGTTGCTCAACTTCTCTAAATATACAACCTCAAAATAAAAAATCCTCCTTCCAAATTCATTCTTACAGCAAGTAGAACATCAACTGTGATCTAGATCCTGTTTTCTTCCCTACCTGGACTTGGAATAACTATCTTCGATATGAAATTAAATAATTTATTTAATGAAATTAATCTAATCAATTATTAGAATCTTAAGTTCAGTATTATATAATTGATATGGAAATCATTGTCTGGGAAATTATTTTTTAGACCAAAAATAATTTTGAAGTTTTAAGAATCAGTGCTGTACAAGATAGAATATAAGATGGAAGTATTGCTTGTTGCATTTTCAAAAATCTTTGACTCATTCTATGGAACAGAATGAGCAGCAGTGTAAACATGAGCCCAATGATTAAGGAAAATAAATCTCATACAGAAAGCAATATGAATGAAATACAAGAATGAGATACTGACACTACTTAAACATCCTTGAAATTTCAGCTTGCATTACGCAGCAGTTCTCTTATTCTATATGAATGCATATGCAAGAAATTGAAATCTCATTGTGAGACACGAAGTTGAATTTGTTGTGTAAGCAAAAATTAATGACAGTATAAGTACAAAATCTCAGTTTGATCAGTCTTGCTACATTAAGCACAATAAATTCCAAAGCAGTAATATACATAATTAGTGCTTTGAAAGGAGACATTTCCCAGAACTGAAAAAAATTATGAGCCAAGTCAGCTAGCAGAAAGAATTTAAGCAGAAAAATCATATATCAGTTAGAAATCAATTGTGGGTCTTTTGCTTCATGTCCAAAATATAATAAGCCTATAAACAAACAAGCAAGCAAACAAGAACCCACAGTAAACAAAATAAGAAGGCAGTTCTAAAACTAGAGTTCTAAATCTTGAAGATTCAGAAAACTAATACTAAAAATATATAAAGTAGCAGTTGGAAAATTGGAAGGAAAGAATATAAATCAGAATGATCGTTTTAAAAGCAGTGTCATTCTTTGTCTTGGAATTTTAAAATCAAGTAAGATAATCTCTTTTCAATTTTTTTCATGATTTATCAAAAAAATTATATTTTTAATTGTCTTTCATATCCCCCCATCCATCACCTTCACCATTCGCCTGTGTTTTTTTCTCTAGTGATGTCATGGTTTTGATTTGTCAATTAAGATATACTCATTTTCTGTTGTGAGACAGAACCAGGAGTAGAAGCAAGGTAGGCCTAAAACTTAGGAGGGTATAACAAGAAATTTATTAACTACACAAAGGGGAAAAAAAAAATTCAGAATAAGATTGTCAGACCACTCTTTCCTTCCCTTTCTCTACTTTCATAACAACAGAACAAACATACAAAAAACTGCTTCAATTAATTCCCAACTCAAACAGTCCTTTCTTCCGCTCACTTTGGAGTGAGAAGCTTCCTCTTGTTAGGCTATAGGGATTTTTTCCACAAGAAAGTAGAAAACAGTCTTCTCGTGGTTTCACTTTCACGATTCTGCATCCGCCCGGTATCTGCAGTC
>VWZS01004213.1:24879-147379 GCA_013397075.1 Rhabdornis inornatus
ATTACCTCCTTCAAAATGTGTGTTCACGGAGCGAACTAACTTTCTTCAATTGGTTTTTTACACTGTCAATAAGCAAACCAGCCTCCAATTGGTCACTATCAACTCCCAGGGGAGTACTCACAGAGAAAACTCCTCTTTGAGTTTTTTCCTCTCCAGGTCAAACTACGACAAGTGAGTACTTTAATTTTCTATAGAGATCATCTTTTGGTAGTGGTGTCTCAAGTGTCATTTTAAGTGTCTAAAACAAAAGGCTTTTGGCTACTTCTGTGTTAACAAATCAAACACTGCCAGGGAACATTCCTGGGCACTGAACTTGAATATGTTAAACTCCTAGAACATTTCCTGGCATAATTTTTCCTGGGCCAGCAAGTGCTCTATCAAACAATTTCCAGGTATGGCCTGAATGTTAGTGCAGTCTAGAAACTGATCTCAAAGGATGTACAACCTGCTTTGGTGTCTAAGATGATAATGGATTCTTTTCCTCTTGGCCTCAGTGACACAGAATAGTCCCAGGTGCACAGTTGCCTTGTAAATATGTAGCCTTTTGTGACAGATCAAATAAAGATAGATTCAAAATTAGTGCCTCAGATTCTGAGCCAATGAATGTCCTTTCAGATTTTTGGCTATGAATTTCAACTGTTTCCAGAGCAAAGTCCCTTTTTATGACTATTTTCAAGCTGCATTTTGGGCTTAATTACCCTAGTACTATAAACCCCCATTTTCTGTCCAATTTTCATATTGTGATCCTGATGTTTCCTGTAGACAGTTTTATTAGGTATAACTTGCCCCTTGTAAAAATAAATAGGTTTATTTCAGAGTAGGTCTTGAATCTTTCTCAGCCTTTTTAATGACTGCTGCTTTTTTTTTTACACCTGGCTTTGTAGGTTCCCAGCACTGCAAAACAAATCTAGCAATTTTCTAATAGAGAGCACAAAAAGCACTTGAAACACATAATTTTGTATGTTGTCTTTCAAGCTTAGAATGGTCTAGGCGGCGCTTTTTCCAGATGAAGTCTCACATTTCATAGGTATGAAATAAGCATTTAATGAACTGAAGGCAGCTTACCTGAATAACATTTAAATATTTGTGAACATGAACTATGACTGTCTAAAATCAGTGCTTGATTTGCCTGTTTAGAGGATGGAGACACCACCATAAACCAGAAAAAGGACAGCCATTCTGCCCAGCAAAGCACCTTCTGCAGCTCCAGTGTCATAAATAAAATGCACCTCCCACTTTAGGCTCTGAGTAATTTAGAAGTCTACATTTGTCTTTAGAAGTACATTGAACAAGGATGCAGCCTACCCTTGAGTTTTTCTTCATAAGACCATGTGTACAGTGGACTTATTTTTCTTTGGCCTAACAGAATACTGATTAGAGAATTCCAGCAGCAAAGAAGTGATTTTAATTCTTGGCTCAATTTTGTTCAAAAGAGAAATCTTTAAGCACACAAATATGGAGTAGCTGGATGGAAGCTCCTTGCCTTCATTCTCTTTTGAAGCAAAATGCCAGAAGTAAGAACAGCCCTTCTGCAGATAAATGGAATGAAAAATACCTGTTAAAGGTTTTGGAAACACTCAAGCTATGTTAGAATGTGCCTAGTTAATATTGATGCCCATAATTTCAGGCCATCTTGAACTTAAGACTGTTAAGATTTCTGTCTGAAACACAGATGAATTTTATGCATTCAAATTCTTGCTCAGGAAGGACGGGACCTTAGGACTACAGCTGTAGTACCAAGTTAAAAATACCTAGGAACCACTTTTGGCACTGAGGCAACAGGTGTGAAACAGTTTGTGTCATTAATAATAAATGGTTTTATCCCACTAAAGCATGATGGCTTCATCCAAACTGTAAACTGGATCTTTTATAGCACTATTTAAATTATTGCTATAGATGTTTTAGGTGAAATGGATCTCATCCAAAATTAGCACAGCTCCATATCTGAAACAGTCTTCAGCAAATCACTGTATTTTATCAGCTGTTTTTCTTTCCTGTTTTCCTCCACAAATGCCTAGATTTTTCTATGTGTGATTAGTGGAGTCTGCGCTCATTAACTGGATCTATGATCCATGTTGTTACAAGTAAGATTTACATTATCCACAGTGAGTATGTTTTCCAGTTTTCCAAGAAGCAGTCATCTTAACACACCTGCAGACTTCTATTACCATGGACCATCATTTGCAGCTATTACTTATGTAAGAGGGAGTCGGATATGGGGATTAAAACAAGTTATTTCCTTTGGAGACTGATGTTAACTACTTCTGTTTAACAACATTATATTTGCTCCAATGCTATTCATTTGCTGTCCGCTAAACTGAAAAATCCAGATCTTCCTTCCATTCCAGCTCACAATTTTAGGGGAATTTCTATCTTCTCTTAACTCTGTGTTTTGTTCTGTTTCTTTTCTGCAGGAATTTTGTTAAGAGATATTCCCATATGTTTTAGGGGTTGTGAAGAGTGAACGCATTTTACAAGATTCGAACATGACATTACTGAAGCCAAATAGCTTAGCTGTTTTCCAAGGTATTGAATCTTTGTATGAATAGTAAAACTATCCAGAAGATAGAAAATATTCACAGAACTTTTCTTTTATACATAAGTCCTTCAGTTTTAGGTATGAACCAGCTTCCAACTGCTGAAGGAGAAAGAACTTCCCCACAGGTGGTATCTGCCACAGCAGCCTGTTACACCAGGCTGAAACATCTGCTTCCAACCACTGCTGGACAGAAATACACATATAGTTCTCTGACAGTAATTAACATCTTTTATTGCTTTCCCCATTAGTAGCATTCTTCACAAGCATTTCTTACAATTACTTACAGTCCTAATATAGTGAATTTGCCAGTGTCATGCCTGTTGTTTATAATCATCTTTTGTCAGGTATGACTGTACAAATGAATGCATATATAAAAAGGTGGGAAACAAATTGACTTATGCATTTAAGTAAGAAACTCAATTACAAGAAATCCATTCAGCCAACAGGGAAAAAATAAATCCAGATAAATCATACAAACATTGCAAGTAAAGCAACAGTGCCTGACTTCTGGGTTTCTTTGTCTGACTGCCAAATGAAAAAGCAGAGTCAAATAGTAAGATATCCTGCCCTGTCAGAACTTATGGAGAAAACACCAAAGCTCAAACAGTAAAACTTTCCAGGAAAACTGGAATCCTGCTGTATGTTTTCCTCAGAGAGGCAAAGCAGACTGGATTCATGCACGTGATTAATTACAATGACCTGCCAGGAGTCCACACCACCATGACCCAAAAATGAATGCAGAAAGAATAGCAATGTTATAAAACAGGCAGTGAAAAAAGTCTGAAAGAAGGCAGAATTCAATAGGGAGCCAGTAAATTAGCTGTCAGGCTGGAGAAAACAAGACAGGAAAAGGAGTAGCTCAACGGGAGACAAAACGTTCAGGGTCTCAAGCTGTCATAATAGAACAGCTGGAACAGAAGAGCTTTTTCCTATGGTGGCTATTTCTTCCCATTTCTATTTCATGCTGGGATCTTGGGAGCAAAAACAGAGCCCATGTATGACTTCCCTCTACTCTGTTCAGGAATTCACTGGAACATGGGGACTCAGATTACATTAATGTAATTTTAGACAAATAAATTAGAAGTTACATCAGCAGAGATCCTTGCTGGTGAAGTGCTCTCTGACATGACCTAGCAAGCTGGCCATATTTTGTCCAAGTGTGAACATGCACAGATTTCACTTAGTTTTGACTATCCATTAAAACAGCAGTTTAAAAAAGAGCTCTTCCAACAGGAAACAGGCAAAATTGTCTAAAGCTTTGAACACTGGAAGAGCACATTCTGTTTCCAATTCTGCCAGTGCACTGCTGTTCTTTCTCCATCTGTCAAGTTTCTCGGGTCATGGCTGACAGTAATGAAGTGTCATGTAAGGAATAAATACACCATAAACTTGATAAAGAGGCTTGATTAAAAAATGCTATTCGTTTTAATTAAGGGTGCTGAATTAAGTAAATGGCAGTTGTTGCCATGGACTTTTGTTTTTTTCTCAATTAAAGAAACCAAATAGTGTCAATTACTTCCTACCCTTCTCTTTTTTTTCTGTCTCTTTATTGACTAATTAAATGTGATGTGAATGCAGTAGTAAAGAAATTACAGTAACATTGCATGTTGTTTAGAATAAAAAAAGTTTGGTTGGTAGGTATCTGTGGAGGCTGTCTAGTCCAACCCCTGTCTCAGGGCCAGCTACCAAGCCAGGTCAGGCTGTTCAGGGCCTTGTCAAGTTGAGTTTCTGCTGTTTGAAGGATGAAGATTCCATAGCCTTTCTTCTCCAGTGCTTAACCAATGTCACAATGAAATTTTTATCCCCATATCCAGCTGGAATTGCTCTTGCTACAACTTGTGGCATTTGCCTCCTTTCACTGACTATCACAAGATCAGAGAATACTTAGAGTTGGAAGTAACCTCTGCATATTAACTGTATATTAATTGCATAGGGGTTGATTCTGTCTATCAGAGGGATCCAGTACCATTTGAAAGGCCCTTTTGAAAGGATCTCATTTTTGACACCCTGCTGCCATCCAGTAAGGCTCAGATATCCCCAAGATCCTGTATGACTTCTGTCATTCTGCTGCCAGGCTGGGTCATCTCAAATGACACTCAGGAATCACTGTACTGATGGCTGATTAGGTAAATAATCCTCAAATATTCATAAAACACATTGAACCCCTATTTCCATTGCCTGCAGTGGAAGTTTAAGTGCTTATAATGCCTGTAGATACATAACCCCATGCATCTAAGTGGAGATGTCTGCTGTCCGTCAGTGTCTGGGCTACTCTAAAGTGGAGTCACAGAACTGGCACTGCAAACATTACCTAATGATAATCTGGCATCAGTGACAGTGGCTTCAGCCACATTCTGCTGACAAAATTGGTTCTAAAAATAGGCTTTCAACAGAATCACTGAGCAATATTAGATATATTGTCGAGGGAAGAATATAATGTAATTCATCAGGAATGAATGTCAAGTTCTGTATGTAAGAGCAATCAGCTGTATAATGACAGGCTGAATAATTATGATCTCTGGTACTATAGAAAATGGTCTCTAAAGTATGGCAAGCCATGAGTTGAAAGTTATTCAGTGTTAGGCTGCTACAAAAAAACAGAACATAACATATTGGGATGGATAAACAATAGTTTTATTTGCAAAACATGTGAAGTAACTTGTCAGTAGCATGACCTCAGGGGAGCACCATGTCCATATTTGGGCAGTGCAGATCAAGAAGAATGTGGGTCAGTCCAGACAAGCAACAGAAATGACTGAAGGTCTTAAAAATGTGGCCCATAAATGTTGAAGGAATTAGGACTGAGTAATCGAGATAGGGCTGAGGAAAGAAAACTTGGCATAACTTAGTATTTTCTGATTTTAAAAGTGACAAACAGGACAAGAAGGACATAAAGACTCAAGGCCATTTCTGCTGTTGATTGGTACTAAAGATGTTCGGCCACTAGGATTTATTTTTCCCATTCAAATGTATCAGGAGCAGGGTCCATGCAGCCAGTTCATCCATCACTACTGCTTAGCTCACCCTCATGAGCTAGGCTTTTGGCAACAGAAGGCTCTGAGAAAATATGAAGCTACTGCCAAACACTGAAGACTGTCCAATCTTGTAACCTTTTTTCCCCCCTCTACTATGCATCAACTTGTATTTGTACAAAGAGTGTTTACACCACATAAAGAGCTGAGTCAGAAACAGAGGCAAGTTACACAAATCATTTAATGACAAAATTTGACCATATTTCTGTTTCTTTAGAGGCAGACTCCAAGTGTAACTATCAGCTGAGGGTTAAATAGGGCTTAAGAGTTGTGCACAAAAAAATGCACGTCTGTTTAAAAGATAAAAAAACAAAAGAAGAAAAAAGAAATCCATTGACAAAAATCTGATACCAGGGAGTAGCAAGGGCCAGCTGCTGCCGAAGGGCAATGACAGTGAGGGTGATCCAGGGCAAGTCTTGCCCTCACCAAGTGGGTACAGTCCTCCAGGGCTGAGCAAATTGGGCAGAGCTATGGGCTGGTAGCAGGGTTTGTCAATAGCCCCAGATCCAGGTCCACGACTGATGCCAAGGATCTGATCAGGGCAAAAGAAGATGGAAAAAGCTGCAAACAGACACACAACAGTTTGGACAGTGGCTAAGCTTAAATGGTGTCCTGGCCCTACAGGAAGGGGTGTGGAAGGCTGGCAGGATTAGCAAGGTCTATCAGTTCTCTCATGGCTCTGGAAAGCTTCAAAGGAATAAAAATTGACATATTCTTTATTTAACACACATCTGACTGATTTTAGGGGTAGCTGTTCTTAAAAACAATTGATACTACCCAGCATTTTAAAGTCTGAAGGAAGATGGCTAAAATATAAAAAATACCATGATTTGTTCACTACTATTGAATTATACTAACAGAAAAACATATGATATATTTTCTAGTAAATATGGGCTGAAAGAAAGATTTTTGGTCTTGGCTTATGCTTGGAGTTTACCAAAATTACATCTTGGGTTGATGGCAGAGCCAACTGTGCCAAAATGTTTTCTAATAATTATGTGGTTTTGGAAAAATCTAATGAAATCTCCTGAGAACTGTTGTTTTTTGAAATCCTTGGCTGCATCTCAAATGGGAAACAGGCTCTTCCAGCTTTGGGATTTTACTGGAAACCATAAGCAAAGAAATTATGTTGAAGCTGGGAATTCAAATGTTTCCCTGCCCTTCTTGGCCAGAGATTAGATGAGCTGGATGTGACATACTAGTTTCAATCCATCTGTTCTTTCAGGCACTATCAGATACATAGCTCATTTCACTGACAGCAAACGATCTGAATAATTTGTATTACTTGCATTCTGCAATATCCTTGGTGATCTGTTCTCCTTCCCCACTTCCCCCACAGACACAGACTTAGCTATTCATCATGTGCTCCTCACTTCATTGTACTAGGAGACAGCTGTGCTCTCATGGATTGCTTTAGACCATTTGGCTGCAAAAGCTGGCTGGCAATTCTGTACAGCTGTAAACTTGGCCCACTAACTTTCTAATGAAAGCCATGCCACAGTGGGTACCAAGAGGAAAACAAACACCCTTTTGTCCATAGAAAGTCTGGCAGGGAAGCAGATCCACTTTGTTTCAATAGCAAACTTCCTTTGACTGCAGCCCTCCCTTTGATTTCTTTCACAGTTAGTCAAATTGACAGAATACCTAAGGGCAGGAGGAGACCTACAGTACTTTGGGTTACAGCTGCCAATTAATTGAAACAAGGAATCTATGGACAATTAGCAAAGAAACTGCTAAATCAAATCTTAGAGTTCTGCCTTAATGGGAGGTGGTTTCATTCCTCAAACTGGTTTCTTTTTCATGTGCACACACATTCAGTAGAAAAGCCTGGAGCAGAGAGGAATGTCTGGCATTTCTGCTGTCAGTGTGCATGTACATTGGAGCTCGTTATTTTTAGAAGCCCATCACATCCAAGTATGCATGAATTCTCACGTAACCTCATAGCATGAACAGCTCAGGGAGTCAGGGATGTGAGGCTTTATCAGATTAAGCACACAACTTGGTTACTGCTGAGTGTTTTTCACACAAACACTTGCTGCATATTCCAGTCCAGGGGCAAATGGTACTGTAAGATTAAAATGGAGAAGAGAAGCAGGAAAGGCTGTGGTAGCTGGGGTATAGCATAACTCTGCAGGGCAGAGCTAAAATTTGTTAACCTGAAAATGGCATGGGGAAAGCCAGATGTTCAGTGCATTTTAGACAGCCATATGTCTTTTGTAAGTGGCTCTAAGAAAATGTTTCTTTCTTAGGGGAAATTTTCTGTAAGTGGGAGATTTCTGACAGGTCTACTGTAGTTTTCTGACCCATGCCCAGAAATGAAGCTTTATTTCTTTTCTCTTGGCCAGATCATCTGATAAGCAGCCTTTAAGGGCCTTCACAGTAGAAGTAAAAAAAGGGTCAGCTTTATGAAGAAAGCCTAGGGAAGGTCAGCTTTTGAGAATGTTTGAGACATAGTTATTCATGTAAGAGAAAGGGGCGAATTTGAACTGGGACTCTCCAGAGCTTTTTCAATTTCCCTGTATTTCCAAAAAGAATAAGGATACCATTTCTTACAATGCCAAAGCCCAGCAAATGCAAGGAAAACTTTTAAGAAAATATCCCAGTGTTAAGGATAGAGGATTTACTGGTTCAGCCACAGACCAATTTTGCAACAAGCTTCCGCTTAAAGAGGATATTGTTTTAAAAATAGGGCAAGGATCTCTAAATTGCTCAGTGGTTTTAGATTAGTGAAATTTTGCAGGCCAAGCAGAGGACAGTTTAAAGTGCCTTGCATTTCTGCTCTAGCACCAAAACATCCAAAATCACTTGACATGTAAATGATTAGGTGCACTGAAGAAAATAAACAGGACAATATGCCACCAGAGTACTTCTGAAAAAAATACTTTTTTTCAGTAAAATAAGGCAGAAATAAATGTGAACCGTGGGTCAAGTATTTTTAATTTTTTTTTTAATGGAGTGCTTTATCAGACTTTTAGTGTTTAATTTAATCACCAAAGCTTAGGCCTAAAGCCCTTTGCTGAGGGAAATCCAAGTTTAGAACATAAATACAACATTCCTGCATAATGCATCTTTGATCTAATGAATAATAACATGGAAGGATTCTTGTTCTATTACTCCCAGAACAAAAATGAAATGGCCTTTGTGTTAACTTTCTCTGGGCTTGATTACATCTGCATGTAATTTAGGTCTAAGAGAGTAAGACAAAAGTAATTACAATTCTGTTGGCTTAAGGGCAATCTCTGCTCTTGGACACAGAGGTTTTCAAAGGGTTGAACTGACTTTTGTACCCTTGCTTTTATTTTAAGTTTCTTATAAAAAACAGAATGAAGAAATGGGAAAAAAAAATGAGCTAATGATATGGTAGCTGGTGCTACTTGTTGCTTCTTCTCAGCTTGTCCAGCGTATATAATGCACATTTCTTTGAGAGAGGAGATAAAGTTTTACATGAATAAAGATGGTGTTGTGCTACTGGAATTGTGCAGGCTTAAGGCAGCCTCTAAAAATACTGACTATGAATATGCTGAATGTCTTTCTAGTCCCCATGGTAACCAAAGGAACAATCAGTTGCTCTAACGACAAGTGGAAAAGAAATCCTATGGGAAAAACAGACCCTTTCTGACTAGAGCAAGTAAAAGGCAAGATCTCTGCAGCCTCCTAGAAATGTACACTGTCATTATAACTTTAAGTATGCAAACAAAGATCCAAGCATCACAAAGGGGATGAAAAATAAAGAGCTGGCACAAGACTCAGTGGGCTTGAGGTACAGAGGTAATTTTCAGCCTATAATTATTATTTCCCTGCTACTGCCAAGACTTCCATAGACTAATGTATCCTCTTTCAGGGTTTCTGATTGGATACCCTCTGAACAAAGTCCCACAGCTCATTTTGCTCAGCACCCAATATCAGTCATCTTCAGAGGTGCCTCCAAGCCACTCCAGGCATAAGTAGGGTTTCCTTACTCCAGGGCAGAAGTACCTATTAACACCAGCACAAGGTATCAGCAGCTTTCCCACCAGAACTCACTAAGCTGAGTTTCTTGTCACATCGCTATCTTATGTGAATTTTCACAGAGAAAAATACTAATTTTTCATAATGTTGAATCTGTGAGAGATCAGTTTGGTATACTGAAGATACGTAATCTTGTTGTTTTTGCTGTTGGGATCTCAGAGAGCAGGAAGGAAATGTTCCTGGGGAACACAAGGGAAAGGAAGAGGATCTGGAGCATGAATTTTCAGCAGAGAATTGGAGGAAATAGCTGGGGAAGATGAACACCTGGCACAGTAATTGAGGTTCATAACATGAATTTACATGTGAACCTCAAATCTGTACCAAACATTTAAAACCATGTATGTTAAATAGACTTTCTAAAAACGTATATTTATGCACCAAAACACATAAAAATGTCACTAGAATACAACTATATTACTAACTGTAAGAGTGAATAGATCATAGCCATAACTGATTTTAGTCATTGTCTAAATCACTAACTGAGCATCCCACAATGCTCAAACTAGCAAAAAAAGTGTTTTCCATCAAATGATTGCTTTAAAATATTTTCTTGCATCTCACTCTAAAGCTTGAAGGGTTCTTTTGGGCTTCACACCAGAAAAATGACTGCCTCTGAAAGGGATCCTTTATGCTGTGTCTCTGATCTAGGAAACACAGGTTCTAAATGGAGATTTAGAAATTCTTCACCTCATCATTCTCAGAAGGCACAGTCTTTTGAAATCTGTCTCCCATTATTTGAAAAGGTGGAAGAAAAAATTCAACATATTTAGTGTATACTATGTAGAGAAAAATGTACTTTTCATTCTTGCATATCACTTCCAGAATTTCAGCAACAGATGTAATTGAGCTACCAAAGCTTCTGAGAACAGAGGGGGTGCAAGATCCCTTCCTTCTGCCCTAGGTAAGGTACCCTGTTTTCTTAGCAGTTTTTGAGTGGCACCTCCTAGGCAGAAATACATGTGCGTGTGCTAGGTTTTGGAATTCCATACGGTTAATTGGGAATTCCCCTCTATGTGGGTGGAATGATCTGGACAGAGTTCCAGGACACATGGGCCCCACTGGATATGATGCACAGAATGACCTCTCAGAGCTGACATGTACACTTGTGCTAGGTCTGGTCCATCCAAAACATGATCTACCAGTGAACCATAAGCAGAATACAGTTAATACAGCAGTCTCAATAAACATCAGCCTTACTGGCCTCCACTGTAGTAGTTACCTTTAGTGGCTAATAAAAGACAAATCATCCTCATGTGTCCCTGAAATCCTTAAATTGATACATGTCCATCTGGTAAAGAAATTTAATTTTAGGGCATATTAACAGCATATACCAATTTACTTTCCAAATCCAGAAATTGTATTTTTCATCTCTTCTATCTCATAAGGCAGAAATTTTTACCATTATGGTTGTCTGTCTTCTCTTGATGCAGGGAATCCAAATCCCTCGTGCTTTTTTTGCTGCATTGATTTACTTTCCAACACCCCTTCTCTCTCATTGGAGAGCACAAGTCTCAGAAAAGTGATGATCACGGAAGAAGGATGTTAGCAGCAGCAGGAAGAAGATAGATGCAAGATCCAGGCTGGACAAAACTTCAAAGGAAGAACATATGCACTCACCCTCTTATATCCTTTCTGCTTTATCAGGACACATTACTTGCTTCAAACACCCCTAACTGTATGAGATATGTCAGTATACCTTAAAAATCAGTGAAAGTGCCTAGGTCTACAGAGTCCTGGGGAAAAGAATAATGTCACTTCAATCACATGAATGCATCATTAATCAAGTAGTAAAAAAGTGCTGGGTTTACAAAGTTGTACTTTTTCTCCAGTCACACTGGATTTTATCACTTCCAACAAACTTGGTAGAGCATGACAAAAGAAGAGAAAGAGCAAGATCTTTGGATTATCAGAGCTCACTGTCAGTCATTGTGAAGACTGCAAATATTGATAACATCCTGGGCTGGGCATCCAATTCAGGTATCCAAGTGCAGAGCTGTTTTTTACTCCTGCATATGCTGAGGGAGAGTCTTAAGGAAGTTGTACAAAGACAGACTGAAGATCATTACTCTTCTTCATTACTCTCTGCCACACAATTCATGGCAAAAAATTGGAGGGGAACTAACAAACACTATAAATAAGGAAAAATAAATACAAAAAGATGAAAAGAGGTTACAATAAAACAGAAATTGGAAACAGGCATAAGTCAAAAAACAAGCAACATTCTAAGTAGAGACAGGCTGGCATCAGTTCAAGCTATGGGACTTAAAATAATTTAAGGCAGTCACCTTTAAAAAGAAGTCATAAAAATGCCATGGTTGTATCAACAACTTAAGCCCTTCTACAGAGTAAAATCTCTGTCTTTCTTTCCCCTGTTTTCTCTCTTTTTTTTCATGTATCTTGCATTTCCCTCAGGTCCTATTCCTCACAGATAAATTTTCTTCCTGCTCAGAAATGTATTATTTAGACTACTTAAACTAATTTTTTTTTAAATTATACTGATCAGCAATATTATTTTTCTGGTATTTCAGGTATTTAACAAGGGGTGACATTTTAAAATAATTCGAAGTTAATGCAACACAAATTTTTGTACAACTGTTTTTACTGCATTACGTCTCAAAATTACAGCAAGGCAATTAAAAGCATAAATACTTCTGAAGAGATAAAAATGCTTTAACTTTGCTATCTGTAATGATGAACGATTAAGAAAAACTAACATATGAAAATAAGGTTACCATAAAACGGCCCTTAATAGTTATGGTGAATATTTTTTGTTGTTTAAATGGGGATAAAATATTGTTGAAAAGTATTTAAAAAAAAAAAAAAAAAAAAAGTAGTACTGTCCCAAGTAGAAACAAGCTAAAATATCCATGGGGTCATAAAGATTTCCCAGAAACTCCTTGAAACTGTGAAGTGTGTCACAAGGAAAATTTTCCTGATGAAGCCATGTATAAATAGTTTCAATAAAGTAAGCAAAGGAGTTAATTCTGACAGAAGGGATCTGCTTTTAGTTATTTTAGTTATAGTTGCTCTCTCCTCATGTATCATTGTCAATTTAAATCAATGGATCCTACAGCTCAAACCACCAGAGGAGTAAAACCTGGGACTGGTAACTCATTACCCCATTCCCAGTCATAGACCTTGGGCTGCTGGGAATGTCCTCTGCCCCTTTTTGGCTCAGTACAGGACACGGTTCAACCCATCTGTCCACCCCACTGCCATCTTACCCCCTCTACACACTGAGGAAAATGTAGGTGTAGCTAGTTTGGAAAGATAATTTGTTCCAAGCAGTTACGTTTCTCAAGTGAATGTCAGATGAATTCATAATTGTGGGAACTCTTGAAATATTTCCAGCCCTACACAACATGTTTGTTTTAAGGCTCTGGTAATGTCTGTAATGTGTGGGTCTGCTGAGATTTGGAACAGATGCATTATTTTCCTTAGCCACCTGGAAGAAAGTAAAATATTGAAAAAAGTTGGTTTATAAGGAGTCCCTGGTGTCCACAAACTGGTCTGGTTAATAAAAGAGAAAATATTTCTGATTTTTTCAGCTGCAAAATAAATAGTAAAGGTATAATTGCTGCTTTCTGTCAAGGACATAAAAATGTCAGGAGGTTTGCAAGGCTTAAAATCAACACACAGTAGCTTGCCTAGTGTCCTGATTTGGGGGTACATTAAGGATTTGTTAATGTACTTTTCAGACCTGTCCTTTAAACCTGAAACTGAAAAGACCACAAACTTATGTGCAATTCGGTGTAAACTAAGTGGTTTTACCAGGAGTTAGAAGAAATTCACAAGGTTAAGTTCCTAAGTTATTTTAGTGGGGAAAAGACACACTTGAAATTTACACTTTTGAGAGCAAAAGAACTTTGAAAAAGCAGCCAAGGTCAAATGGCAGCCCAAAGAATGGACTTCTCCAGACCAAGTGATATTCAGGTTGTTGCAAATGCCCTTGAAATTGCCAGCCAACTATTTCACACATACAAATATCACCAGCCATTCCATTTGCTGAAGTCCTCCCTTTCTTCCCCTCAATATAATGAAATGTGGTAAAATCCTTGATAATCCCCATATCCTTCTTTGAGAGATAGGGGCCTGTTCATCTTTAGGCTGGGGAGAGGAACTTTGTGTGCACAGCCCTGGTCCTGGGAGCAGACTGAATGGTTGGATGTCATCTGCCAACTGTGACTTTGTAGCTGGAGCAAAGCCTCAGGCAGGGATCAGGAATATGTGAGGAGACCCTGCTAAACTGCAAGGCTCCATCTGCTGCTCGGCTCTTATATGGTCTCATGGCCTCAGAGGTGGTGGCATCCACAACAAGAAATTCCCAAGTAGGACCTTCTCTTATGTAGGTTCTTAAAGACAGCGCTTAACAAATCTTCCTGTACGCAGAGGCCACGGGCTGTTACAGACCAATCCTGGATATTGACATGAGAGATAAGCCTTTAAAGCAAATCTATTGTGGTGTTTTAATATCCAGGATTTCTCAGGGGGTCAAGAAGAAACTTTACTTTTAAAAAATGTTTTAAAATGTCCTCACAGGCTGACCAGAGTTTTCCCACATTCAGATATACAAGGCTTTGCCTGAATTATTTTCACAAATTGTCCTGAAATGTCATCAATGTTAGGTAAATGAGGTAAAGTGTTTTTTAACTACTGCTGTGAATAGGGAGGACATAGTATACACAGCAAAAAAAACTTGTCAGAGACAAGAGGTTTTGTCCAAGATATACACATTTCAGGAGCACATGTAAAGACCAGTTGTCTCACTAGACATCCTAAGCTGCTGGCCTAAAAATAATGTTTGGGTAGACAGTATTCTAAAAGAAAGAACTCTCTGTGTTTGCAGGCTTTACAACCCTAAATATACTTCACCTTTACATGTTACAACTCGGCTGCAAGACATATACACTGCAATATCCAAACTAGGTTTCAGATCTATATATTTCATTGAAATTATTTTTTTAATTTTGTGGGAGCTCTAAAATTTCAAAGGAAACAATCTGCACCTATTGCCAGGAGACTATCAGTTTTAACTGAAGTTATTTTTTGTCTTTGCATTTCAGAGATCAAATGACATTGATTAAAATATGATTTTTTAACAAATATTTATGCATCACAAACAAAATTCCCTCATTGTTCTTTTGTGCTGGCCATTGTGTAAGACCAACTTTTTACACCACGGTCAGTTCATATCATCTTTGATATATAAATTATGACATTTACATGGCAAAGTGCTGCGTAAAGGGATCACTGTGAGAGAAGTTGGCACTTCTTGAAAAAAAATAAACCAAATAAAATGTTTCTTTTTCAAGCCTCTCCTCTACCAAGTAAGCTAGAATATAAGGACATTTCGTTATAATACTAAGAAAATGAAATATGGAATACATTCCTCTCCTTTCACACCTCCCCCCCCAAATCTAAATCTTCATTTTCTAGTAATTTACAATGAGCTATGTCTGCAAAACTGCATAGCTGCATTTGAAAATCCCAAAGGCCAAGTGCAATTCCTAACAGATGTATCATTGCTTTTAGACAAAGGGGAATAATGTGGCCCACTAACCACAAGAAATATATCAAATTATATCTCTGGTGATGACTATAGCATCTGGTGATGATATCACGTGCCAACTAGTTTTTTCAGCATCTTACACAGACCTAGAATTAGGTCTGTCTGTGAAGCTCAGCAGAGAATTGCACCACAGTTCACTTCTTATTGCCTTTTCACAGATGCTATGGAACATTTAATTGAAATGATAATGCATTTATGAAGTCTATTATTTAGTAAGCCATTTGTCATCCTTACATCATGGACATAATCCAGATATCAGGTTTACAGGCAATGTCTACTTATGTTAGACTCAAAATTGCTCTGCTGAGGCTTGATGACATGCTTGATTTTTCCAACTAAGCCAAATCTGGATGCAGTGGGAATTAGATGAGCAAATCTGGATGAAAATCTAATGGGAGTAGAGGGATAAAAATGAGTAGTTAAGGATACAAGAAGGGTAAAAAAGAGCAAGCAAGCAGGGTGCCAATGCACAAGAGAAGGCAAACTGAAGAGTGCATCAGAGAAGTGACAGCAGGGCTAGATCCAAACAGGGATTGCCAGCTAATGTTGAAATTACATAGACCTGTAGTCTTCAAGTAGCTTATGTAATTTCCAGTTATGCCAGGCATCATTTAATCCACTGGTTTTTAGATATCTAAAAACTGCCACTCTTTAAAACTGATTGGCTTGTTTGTGCTAACTTTTTGGGAAGTGTTAGCTGGAATGAGATGGAAATGTGCAGGTTCTTTCTAACCCATTTGCAGGTATGAAGACTGGCATTGTTTCATTTACTGGCATACAGAGCTTCATCAACCTGATCCCTTGGAGTCAGCTGCATGTCTGCATCACTGCCTAGGCCCACAATCAGCTGTACTTGCATGCAGAACAGCCTAGCCTTCAGATAAAGCTGTCCTCAAGTCTGTGAATTTTCTCTGCCTTCATCCATGAATATTAATATTAGGCACCACCTAGTTGTCAGCCTCTCAAGCATAATGAGCTACATCTGCAAAACTGCATTGCTGCATTGCTCCTCTGACACTTTATAAGCCATCAAATTACTGTCAAAGCACTAAAAAAAAAGTCTCCATAGACTTTTACATTAAGTATTATCAAGCAGCTGAAAATTAGCACTAGCATGCCTTTTCCCAGTTACATAAAGGAAAATGTCCCTTCGAGTTAGTGTAGGTATCTCACTGTTAAGCATATTCTTTTATCATACAGCCCATTTTTAGTTTCTTAAGTGTCATTGTGCATTATATTAAGTTTAATATCCAACATCATGTCTTTCTCTGACCATAGTTTTAGTGGTATTTCTCATAAAGTAGCTATCTTCAGAGAGTTTTCTACCCATTGGAGAAATACTATATTGATTGAGTGTTACTATTGCACACAGTAATTTCTGTCAACAGCATCTAGATAACTACAGAAAGTTGCTCTTCCTACTAGGAGTATATACAAGTGCAATTTCACTTTTTCTGTTATGACATCAAGCAGTTAATGGTCATTCACCAAATTTGCCACAGGGTTACAAGATCACTGGTGATTATCATATAAATCTTTAAGTAAAAACATCCATGCAAACTAGATAAGGAATTCAAAGACTAACAGGAATAGGGGTATATCTAAGAAATACTTTGCTTAATTCTACCTATGCTCAACTTTTTACAGGGAAATCTCTAATTAAACTTCTTAAATAGAATTAAAGCTGCTAATTCCTTTTGGAGGAAAGGAATGAAAATATAATTCATGCTATAAAGATATACCTATCTTCAGTCAGAAGAATTTGAATTCAGCTGTGAAATTATTCCGTCTCTCATCCTTCATTGGGTATATTTATGAAAGGGACATCTCTACATCTTTATCAAGAAATCTTGATGAAGAACTTGGAAGAAACAAACTTGTTATTGAGGATGATTGAACATTGCATGGCTGCAGAAACTCCAGTGTTTTGAGAAAGTAGAAGCATGTCTTGTCTGATTCCATGCTTGCCTGGGAAAATTTAAGGAAGATAAATACACCAATAGGATGTGAAGACAATATTTTCCAGATGAATTTAGGATGAAGATTGTCTGAAAAAATCAGACATTTTGATAAGAGGTGAAATTTAGGACTCATCCAACATCTCAGAAAATTAAACTGATGAAAACTTAATTCTATCTGCTGGCAGAGACAATATTTTTTTCTGTGCCTTGTCTGATGATGATTTCAAGTTCACTGGAATTCAGTGAAATTCTGGGATGTTCTATGATTGTTTTCAAATTTTATTAACTGACATTTTTCCTTCAGTTTAGTTTCAGATGGGTAATCTGATGTTCAAGTGATCTAAGAATTTATTTTTAAGGGCAGAGGCTATCTGACAGGAATTAGATATTAACAAGTATGGTCTCACTAATTCTTCACATGCTTAACTCCATCTACATGAGAGGAAGGAAGAAAGGACAGAGCATCTCCACTACAGAGCAGCTGGTAGGAAATGACAAGGCACTACAAGGCCATTGTCAGCCCCTCCCAGACCTGGAAAACTTCTGTCATAATCAGATCATCTAAGACTCAGCTTTCCCCTCTGGCTAAAAGTCCATGGAGGTGTTGTACATGGTAGATTTGTCTTCCTTTGATTGACCAAACTCCTATTCAAAATAAAGGCAAAGATTACCGAAATGAAAAATAAACAGGAAAGGAAACAACACATAAGAAGGAACAACAGTAAGATTTCTCTGAAACATAACACGCCACCAGTGAGCTTCAGAGATTTTAAAAGACTTTAAGAGGCTGGGCACTATTATGTCTTTCTTACAGACAGGAAACTTAAATATTGAGAGCTTAAATTAATTGCCTAGGCATGCCAAAAGTTAACCCAAGAATGAAACCATCCTCTTTCTTACCTTCAAGGCTATCTTGCCTTCAATTAATTGTTCCAAATCTAGTCAAACAATAGCTAAGAGATGATGTATTTAGATGTGCTACAAATATTGAAAATTAACAATTTAATATATATTTTTGTGCATCCTGTGCTCATTTTTGTGTAAATTTTACCACGGACTGAGCAAATTAATTCACTCCATTTACTTCAGGGATTATTCCACACTTTGGGGAATCAAATAGGGTAGCTCAATGCTCAATGGCCATTTTTCTCCTCCCAAAACTGCATTCTATTTAAACCACCTCGAAAACCCCCTTCTTTCCATTTTTCCGAATATTTCCTTCAAAATAATTGTGAATTGTTGCCATATTCAGACACTTCATGATGAGTGCTTGGCAAAAGGTCTGTTAACTCCCTTAGGAAACCAGTCCCCATGGGACCATAAATGCTGGTTTTCTCTTACATCCATCCCCTTTGACAGAACACTGGTGAGGGCTTTGGATCACTTGTTTAGGTACAGGGTCACCAGTGTCATGCAATAGAGAGTCATGTGGACTATAGCGGTCACTAGATAGGCGTAAGAAATGTATGCATCTTAGAAATAAATACATGTAATCACTACAGTCACAAAGACTCAAACTCATATAAATATCAAATATTTCATAACTAAAAGAAAATACATGTAATAAAGGAATACCATTTTCAGTGGAAGTTTCCTTCCTGCCTCCAGCTGGAAATTCATGTATTCTATAGAGATATTTAACTAATTGGTTCTCAAGTTTACAAGACGAAAGGGGAAGTATGGGTTTTCTGCCTGATTGCCAGAGATTTTATTCAGGGCCCAAGAGAGAAATGTGTTCATGTAAGTCATGATCCTGTGCATGCTTCCTTGGTGTGCTGTGCCAAGACTGATGTAACAAGCCTTGGGAATCTTCACTGAAGATCCAAATGTGCTAAGTGAGATCTGAGATAGCAGCCATCATCCTGACAATCTGGCAAGCTGTCTAGAAGAATTCTGTGAATCTGCTGGGAGAGACAAAGATATTCTCTGAAGAGTGAAGGATTTCCTGATATCTTGCCCAAACCACAAAAGTCAGTTTTCACATGGATTCCAATTTCATTTGTAGCTAGCACTCACAAGGATGGACTTTGTGTAACAAAATCTACCTAGAAAAAAAAAATATTTTCTAGGATAACATCACCAAGGTTTTTATTAGTGTCCTGTATAAGGAATACACTTAGTGAAACCCTGTCCTTAAATTGTAGTCACATATTATCCTTGGCAATCTTATTAAGGAAGATTTCTAAGTAAATTGGTCATGAGTGTTCCTTGGGATACTTCTGTTTTCAGGAGCTGCAACTAACTTCTCTGTTTATTGAATTTAATTGCACTGGGCACTTGTGTAAACAAACAAAAATTAGCACAGAGGCCTGGGACATTACAGAGGATAGGATTTTTTCCTAATGAAAATATACTGTTCAGTGCTCTCATACTGAACTGTAGTAGATGTAGTAAGATGACATTACTGAAACTGATCTCCTGATCTTGTATCTTAGACACCAAATTGCTTCTCCCTCTTAACACACAAAATCCAGAACCACAGGAATATTATTTGATTATCTGGGTGGAAACCTGGCTCAACAAAAATCTTTTCCCAGGACTGACCATGGAGTGTCAATGACATCACCACCATTGAGAGAGAAGACTCCAGCCCTGTCTTATCTCTTGTTAACAGATTTTTATGGGCTTTCAGAATGGAAAACAAGGCCACCTGTTTGGTTGAAGATAGGAAGACAAAACAGAAAAATAATGGCCCACTTAGGAAAGCAGTTTCTACAACACTTTTCCAAGATCATACCTTATTAAGAGCTTAAATGAGCTGGCATAGTCATTGCCATCAGCTTTCTTCAGACCAGACTTAATACTAGTATCTTGTTTGCTTTGCAAGAAACTGTGAGAGTAAAACTATAACACATTCTGTGAAAATCTGGGATTTACAGTCTAGTTTGGACTTAATAAGAAGCACTCAACTACTCAAGATTTGGTTTACAAAATAAATATGTAATTGTTGTGGCATTTCCATTTTCTTCCATTCTCTCCCTTTTATATATTCACAATTTAAAGTAGTAATTAATTTTAAAAATACCATGTAAGCAACTTTTCTATGTATAAATATTCTAATAGTCCAAATAATAAATATTATGGATTTTAAGGTGGTGATAGTTAAATACTGCTAATGCGAATGCTTCTACAAGACAGGTAAGATGGTTTGCAGAGTTTTTAGTGGAGAAACAAAATAATAACCAGTAATTCAGCACAGAACAGAGGCACGTTCCTTTCTAACAGCTTGTAAACAAGTGGTGCCACAAAGCCCACCGAGGCTGGTACTTGCCGTGTTAATCTCAACAGAGACACTGAGGCTTGAATGAACTCAGGTCTTCATCTGTGTCTGAGTAATTTTCCAGAGCTGTGGTGGAGTTCAGAGGCACTAGAAAGTTCTCACATTTGCCAACTATGGCTGTTCTGCAGGCCAAGGCATTTTATTTTCCAGTGGTGCAAATCCAGCACTAAAATATGCAAAATTCCTGACCACAGTGATAGCTTCATGTAGCCCAAAGTCTTTAAATTTCTAATATAAACAGTTTCCCCAGCCATATTTTTCTGCTCTTTCATAAGTGTGGGCTATTCTTGTTTTAATCTAATTTAAATTAGAGACAGAACTAAGGGCTGCAATACAGGAAAGCTGAAAGGGAGAGACAAGACTATCACTAGGAACACAACCTACACCATGTATTACTACATAGTGTAAATCCTGACTTTCTATCAAAGCCTCTCTCTAATCTCTTTAAACAGTGCATCAAGAGTGAAGCAAACAGCAGCAGATACGGAGGGAAAAAGGCCAGAGACCATCACCAGCTTTTTTTTGTTTATGATCATCTTCTCACCACAGAAGGGAAGCAGCAGCTCAGCCTTCATTTGTTTTTCCTTTGCTTTCTTATTCTCTCAAGTGTGGTCAGTCATACTTGGCTAATTATTGATACAAAGAATCTACAAGATGGATTCACCTATAGCTGCATCAGAACATCTATACCAGATTACATAACTTGAAACCTTAAGTAAATTACTTTCTAGAAAGAAAATTAAAACAATTACTGATAAATCTGCCTTACTTTCTAGACTTTATCTGATTAGAGTAACATAGTTAAATGTAAAATCATTCATGGGGGAATAAAGAATGTGACTCCTAGTAAAAAAATTCAGGCCTATATAATAGCTAAAAGCAGCTCTAAGATCTGGCTGAACATGAATTCTTGGTGTCATTTAGTGAAGAAGAGTCATCTTACACTGCAAATGGCACCCATCTAAACCTTGTAGTTTTGAAATTAAAAAGAAGGCTGATCTATTTTAAATGTGAAACCATGGGTTAGGATGAACAGTTCAGTAGCAGAATACAAAACTAGTGCAGGCTGATTTTTTTTGTGAGAGTAAGTAGCTCCAACTACACTTTAAATTATGGTGATGCAGAAGTAACATTTTAAAATTTTCCATCAAGACTGGAAGTCTTTTCAAGACACTATTCAAACACAAGATAGTATTTTAATGCAAGAAACTCTGGACAAATTGAGTTTACTAGACAAGGTTATAGTGACTTCTCAGGGCTTTAAAAGTCTAAAGTAATAGGTAGGAAAAAAAGCTAAAGTAATAGGTAGGAGCTATGACCCTTATTATCACTCCCAATGTGCAAAATGCTTGAACTCAAAAAAGAAAAAAAGTAAGGTGACATTTTCTGATATATATCTGCAGATCAAATAAAAAATACTAGCTGCTTGTGAGGTAGGATTTGGGGCAACAACAGCATTCCACCACAAAAAAAAAAAGAAAGAAAAAAAAAAAAGAAAAAAGAAAAAAAAAAAGGAAAGAACAACATGTAGGTTTTAAAATCTACATTAATGTTTGCCTGTAGCAGAAACAAGCTGTGCTTTTCTGACTGCAAGACACCTATTGTTTGTAATTGCCAGAAATGATTGTTGATATAAAAGAAAACCCAAATAATCTCATAGCAATATTTAAATACTCTCAATATAAGAGAACAGCCTAGCAACATTTAAGGCTGTATGCAACCATGCCAAGGCATTTCAGATGGAAGAAAACATTTATTCCACTTCTACAATGTCTCCAGTCTGCTGTACTCCATTAAAGAAAGTTATTTCCAGAAAGCCTAATTTTAAAAAAAATCCTATTCTGTGACAACATTTGAGTTTTTAAATAAAAATGTAGGTTGCTAAATAACTGATTTTCACACAGAGGTAGAGAAAATAATTGATTAAAACAGTTTGAATATTCCTTCAGCAACTGGAATTGCTCTCTATATATGAAAGTTGTCACACATCTCTCAGGTGTAGCAAGAAGATGGCTTTCTATGAAAAGAGTGACCTAGGAAAGAGCAAGCCCTCAGCTTGGTGTCTCCTAGCAGAGTTCCATGGAAGTGTGAAATCTGTCTTAATGAAATCATAACTAACAGTGCCAAATCTATCACCCAATCACAGGAAAAGAACAGGAACCCCTGTATGTCCCTCTGGGTAATGTTTTTTAACTGGATGACTCTGAAGCATCTCATTCAGGCCTCTCTTGTCTTTGTTCACCAGCCAGGACCTGCCATTCTGGGTCAGGCTGATGATTTGCTCTAATAAACACCTTGACCTTCGATCTTGAGTTCATATTTAAGTCCTTTAGCTGTGAAAGCAGGCAGGAGAGAAAAAAAATAGATCTTCATTGCAAGAGAGGCAATACACAGAGTGGAGGTAGGGGACTTAAGCCTGTCTTACTACCACTAGTAGCTGGTTCAATAAAAGGTGAAATTGCTTCCCAGTGCCTCAGGACTCTCTATTGCAGTCCATATGTTGCTTTGGTATAATAATCTGTTTTGCCTGAAAAAAATCAGAGGTCTTGATGAAATCTTTCCTTTTTTTCTCCCTAATACAAAACAATAGTTTATTTCCTTTCATCTGGACAATTCCTGACTAATGTTTTCCCCCTCTGGACACCTTTTTCATGCTTATCTCTATAAAAAGAGACATGAAGCACTTTGCCATTTCAATCCTTGGAATGGCTGCATACAAGATTAACTACTTACATCATCTCATACAGTTATAAGTAGAAAAGGAGATTTGTTTTGGCAACTCAGCAACAGCACATGACTTGTGGGAATATAGTTGTATCACTGAGGGAGGCATCAAAAAAACCCACAAACATCTTTACCAAATGCAACAGCTAAGTTTATTCCTTTACTGCAGGAATTGCTGTTCTGTTTGTTCCATTCCTGAATCTAAACAGATATCCAGTTCATAGCTTTTCAGCTAAACACAGCTAGCCAGATCTTCTTGTAACATAGATATATCTGATCTGTACTCTGCTCCATCTGTTAGCAGGCTGTAATGCTTAAGCCCCATGAAAGGACCATTCATAACACTGCCAGCTGGACAGCAAATACATCGGGCCCAAAACAAATGGAGAAGTATGCTGGAGGTGCAGAGGTTTCCTTGTCATGTCATAGCAGGCTAAGTGGAAAAAAAAAGGAAAGTAAAGGAACTACATCATGAAAGAGAGGACTCGAGGAAATGGCATGAAGCTGTGTCAGGGGAGGTTTAGGGGCATTATCAGGAAAAGGTTCTTCATCCAGAGAGTGGCTGGGCACTGGAACAGGCTCCCCAGGGCAGAGGTCACAGCACCAAGCCTGACAGAGATCAAGAAGCATTTGGACAGTGCTCTTGGGCACATGGTGTGACTCTTGGAAATGCAGGGCTGGGAGTTGGACTCAGTGATCCTTGTGGGTCCATTCTAACTCAGCTGATTCTATGGTTCTATGAACTAAGCAGCCAGGACAATTGCAAAACAAGTCTGGTGTTCTTAGTACGTCTGCTTTAAAATACACTGTTAAACAACAACGCTGCCTTTTCATGACTCAGAACAATCTCCTGATTAGGTACATCATAAACCAAAGTTGGTCAGGACAGTATTAGTATTGAGCTATTACACATTTAGCAATTTATTGGTTCTCATCAGTTTTAATAAGGATAATGCTTCATTCCACTGGTCTGACAAACTCCCAGCATGAATGAGATATGTGCATATGCTCATGTTAGTATTTTTTGTTGACGCAGTTTATTCACATATCAGATCTAATTTTTTCTTATACAAAACAAAAATTAGTCTAGTGAATTCTGAAATATATTTCACTGAAACCCATGTTGTAGGTGAGACACCATTAGAGGACATTATGCAGTCTATTCTTCTACTGGTAATTTTATAATTCCATTACACTTTGTGTGCACAACTTAAATTATTTTAACAATACGACAACAGAATAAGGCAGATATTTTGAGAAAATTAGTCAAATATACCAGCTTTTGATACCTTATTCTAGTTTTCAAACTAAAACCATGGAACAGTCCAACATTTCTGATGATCTCTCTGCAAAGATTTGGTATATGCTATAGGTAAAAAGCATGAAGCTGGTTGGGGATTCGAAAGAAAATATGAGGAGAAATACTTTAGATCGCTTAATGATATATGCTATGGCAGCAAAATATTATTTTACAAAACTAAGTTAATGCCTACAGGAGGTCATTCTCTATAAAGACAACTTTAATCATACTGCAGCCAAATGATTTTTAGCTGTAATCAACTAAAAGAAATAAAGTCAATTTACTTGATTTATTTCAAATGTAACTGAGTCTTCCTCAAAATATATCAGTATCAGTGCAAGGATTTTATTCTAAATGTCTACACTCCATGGTTTGCCAGCAAACTTCTAGGCAATTAACACTAAATATGGATAAGCAGTAGTACATTGCAGCAGCCTGCTGGAAAATACACAAATGACCTATTGCAGTTTTGCTTTTCTAGATTTGCCTTATGAAAAACTATAAACGATATAAACTATAGTGAAGTGCAATTAACTGCAACCTGAACACAATTCTTAACTTTGTCTCTTGGAGTCCATCTTTAACTTCTCCCATATCACCATAAGGTAACTTAGAATTATATTAATTTCAGCGATACTTTATCACAAAATTCTTCATATGAATTTCAAGTAAATCTGACAAAAGAACTGACCTACTGTCCTAGAGATCCTAATACCTCACCGAAGGATGAGAGTAACTCATCATGTGTCCAGCAGTAATTCATTATGTGTCCAGCAGTAACTCATATCCTGGGATAAAAAGAATAAATGAGGTAAAGAAGATCTCTTTTGCACAGAAGACTCATTTTGAACTGAGATTGCATGAATCTGAACATCTATTGGTGAAATGATGCGAAAAAATAATGAATGTAGAATCAAGTGCTTGGGAAGGCAAGTCATGACTGGATCTATTTGGAGACATGAGGAACTGTAAGAACAAGCTTAAATGTATGTGTATTTGAATTTAACTGTTATGACATTCCCATTAAAAAAAAAAAAAGTTCAGCACCAAGGCCGAAAAAATGCATTTTGCTAAAAATAAGTGTATTTTTAAGTATCCTTCCTAAGCCTATGGTATCTTTTTCCAATAATCTAGAAGAAAACAGTGAACAGATACTTTAATTCTATGTGTTGTAATATTACATAAACTACTGAATCTACATGACTCCTTAGCCCATTGCTTAATTCTCAGAAGCAGTCTTGATTATGACAATCCAGCTTAAGGTAAGTAATATGAATCTTAACAAAGCCTACACATTGGAACTTCAGCAAATAATCTAAAGAATACACGCACAAGAAGAAATCTTGAAATTTACTTGGAAATGTGGGCCATTTTATTTTAACTGAAAAGCATTCATTATACAGTGCAAACAGTTCTTTGGTAAATTTACTGATTAAAATAACAACGACGACTTTGTTTTAGGTAACATTAAAAAAGAAAATAAATATGTAAAATTTGCATCATATTACAGCAATATTCTCACAGTGGATACTGAGGAAATGGTCATGTAGCCATTGGCCACTGTTTCAGAAATGTTGAAATCAACACTGATTCTAGAGACACTGCAATAAAACTGAACTAATACAATCCATGACTGATTACATTTTAGGCTGTGGATAAAGACCTGTTTTTCCTGGTTTATGAACAGATGGATGGTGGAAAATAACTCAATATTAGACTTTTTACACTTGTTTAAGCATATCCAGACTCCTAAGCCCATTTTATATACCATATGACTAAACAGTGAACAATGAAGAAAACCTCCCACTTTACTCTGGAGGCTGGAGAAAAGGAACAGTCAGATATAAGGTACTATTTTATAATGTATAAAATGGAAACTCTCTTCTCCTATAAGCAGAAATCTTGAGAAAGTTTATTTAATACAAAATTGAAAAGAAAGAATGCAAGTAGTAACCAGCTGGATGTATTACTGCCTTATTTAACTGTTTGGACAGTTAAATTATATTTGGTTTAGCTCTGCAACCTTTCCTCTTTGAGGAATTTCTGCTATAGGTCAATGGGCGTCCCATCTGAGTTGGAATTACAGGATGAGACATGTGGTTTGGATTCTAAAGAAAAGTCAACAAAACACAGAGTATCAAAGAAACAGAGGAATGACAATCTTTAGGAACCGTATGATACTCAAGCATGCTCGCCCCACAATTTCTAGAAGTATTAACAAAGAATATTACATAAATTGAAACATTGTATATAAAATCAATTAAAATATTCTTAAAAATATAAATTGCAATTCCATGTGTACCACACACCTTTAACACAGCACTCACATGTACATATTGCTTCTACCATACTATGAAACAAAGTTTCTGTAGTAAGCTTTAAAGTTACACCAAAGTTTGAATGTGTGTCATCGTAATAGTTTATCAAATTAGAAATTATTAATGTTAGTAATCAGAGAAATTATGTGCCAAAATATGATAGTGGATTTCATATTGCTGTGCTAGGTTAGTTATTAGACAGGTATTTGTTCTACCATGCAATAATTAAGTACTCAGTCTGTTTGCATAATCTAAAATGCTTAACAAATGGAGGTTTAACTTTGTGAAGATTTCTTTGATATCCCAATCACTGTCCCTGGAACTTGAATGCTTAAACTGAGAAGTCAGTGAACCATGTAAATAGCTCTGGTTCTAGCGAGTCCTGACTTAGGACTAAAGGACAGGGCAATTACCTCTAACAAATTAAGTATTCAGGGAAAGAATCAATTCTGAATAAACAGAAAAAAAGCTGTAAAATGAGGTATGATAGTTGTCCTTCACTCAATGTAATTCCTGGTAAAAAAATATGCAGTTTGCATCCTAAAAAGTACACAACTTTGAAATGCTAGTGTAGACATATACTCTATAGTGTTAAACATTTAAATGGGAGAGAATGTCCATTGATGGACCATTTTTAACATGAATGATAAAAATATTGAGGTAAAAATATATATTCATTAGATGAAACTGGAAAAAAAATAAAGTCAAATACCTTGTCAGAAAAAGTAGTCAATCCACAATTACTCATGCTGCTTGATTTTGATTTTTCTTTTTTTCAACAGTGCCACAATATAATCAGGAACATATGTCTACTGATAATATGCACAATGAATCAGTAGGAATGTTTGTATAAAAAATGGCATGTGACATCTTTTCACATTTTCATAACAGGGCCATACAATTACATGAGCTGATCTGAGATCAAGAGAAGCATGCTTTCAAGCTGACCTGGATGGTTAAGTTACAAAGATTTAAAATAAATGAAACAAACAAACAAACAAATGCTGTCAAGCAATTACAAATGTTTTGACAAAGAGGATTATGCTAAATTTAAGATCAAATGCTGCTCTGTCATGCATGTTTCCTTAGAATAAGGAACACTGTCAATTACATCTACAATAATTTTGCTTTCTTCCAATTACAGTTATTTATATTTCCTTACTAATTCTAGCTTTTATTCCCTTGAACATTTGGTTAACTTTGCTCCTTAAATTAAGGAAACGATGGTGAAAAGTATCAAGTAGCTTTCTTTATTTCCTTGCTGGTCCAGGCCCAGCAGTGATGGTGTGATTCAACAGAATTTCCATGCATTGATGTTTGCAGAAACTGGCCCGGCTATGGCATTGCTTCAGGCACAGTGACCTCATGTTTTCCTTTTCCAGGCATTTTACTAAATAACAGCAAAAAGTTAAGTTTCAAGACAGACTGGTACTAGAAAGGGACAGTAAACTTTTAATGTTGCTAAGTAAAGATAGGAAACAAAGTGTTCATTTTAGAGTAAATCCTAAACCCAGCCATTTTGGGTACCTAAAACTACCTGACAGTGTTCTTTTAAAGTAGCACCAGTTCGAGTTTGTTTAACCTGAGAAGTATAACACACAATTAACTTTGACCTGTTTGCTATTTTCCCTTTTGTTAATGTTTGCATTGTGATTTACCTTCATGGGCAGAAAATAAAATGATGCATTATGTTATACTGTTACAGCACCATTAGAATATTGTAAATCTTGATTTCTTGCTGTTGTTAGGACTGCAGTTACCTGATTTTGCCATCAGCAGGCACTGATATGATTTGAGGAGTATGCACCCTAAATTCTTAAAAAGTAGACTTATGGCTTCTTTTTATTAGTATTTTGTTGTAAGCAGACTGGACAGCAATCTCCTTTACCCTTCACAGGGGCTTCGCAGTCAGCTGGCGGGCACGATTCCACAAAACACGTGATCTGACCACCCTGTGCCAGGAGAAAAATAACAGAACGAAAACATACTTAGTTACATGTTCCAAATAAGAAATACAATTTTCATGTTATTGCAGAAAATATTCTCATTCGTTCTCTGTAAGAATCTGACTAACCTGGTAACTCCATGTAGTTTGTTTTAGTATTAACTTACACTGGGAAGGTTAAGGCACTCTCTGTATTACCACGTTTTTTTTGATAAAGCAGTATATATGCTTTTGTCTAACATTCAGGTCGGACTGGGGTACCAACCACTAGCGTATTTTTTTACTACCTTTTTAAAAATGTCTTTCTGATAGAAGAAAATGACAATCTAGCACTGTTAGATGAGCTTTATTGATTTTTATGCATTTGGTTGGATTTCTTCAAAAGTGTCTCACTTTGTAGTTAAATTTACCCATATAACTATACATAAATGAAAATAGAAGTATATTAAAAAAAAAATATAACAGCTGGATTGAAAAACAATGTCCAGGGCAGGGATATCTGAATAATATAACTTTCTGCAAAAAAGAACTGAAGAACCATAAAAAAAAATACCCAGAAATTAGCAACTGCTGGAACTGCTGTTTTAGAAGCAAAATTATAATTTCTACCTCAAAATTAACTTCCACATACTTACTTTGCATTCACACACAGTACAAGGGTCCCTTTTCCAGGTTTCATTGCTGGAATATGATTTACCCTCTTCATCAGTGCAATCAGAATTACTGAGGCGTGATTCAAGTTTTTTTATCTGAAAACATTAAAAAAAGTTAGTAACTGAATCACAAAAGGTTTTTATTTGTGTAAAGTATTCTGGTTTTTCTCTTATAATACATGCTATGTAAGTCTTGTTATACTTGTCTGGGTTCTTCTTCTCGCTACTTAGTTTTTATAATGCTAAAAGACTAGAAACATATAATACATATGGAGATAGTCTTTCAAAAGAAAGCTAACAGAAAATACATCTTTCCTACTGTTGGAATATTCAGATAGAGCATACAAAGAGAAAAAACCTTCATGTTTCATATACAGAAAGACAAATTTAAACTGTCAAAAAATTTTTGGAATGAAAGTGAATTTTTAGGGTTTTTTTAAAACACCTTAATTAAAAATGCTTACTTGAATTTTTTACTAACTTCTGAATGGTGTACATTTTAAAACCTGGATACCACTATGGCTGAATAGAGTTTACCTGCACACACTGTAAAGACTTCTCTAAGTGATCCAGAACTTAACTCTGTTTACAGCTGTAGTCTGGCACATTACTTCTTATGAATTTTAATCATTGCTTTATACAAATTGTATACATTTCAAATGGTAAAAGATATTTTATTAACACTACACACCAATTTTTAGAGAAAGATTAATTCTGTGTTTAGTATACAATGGTTACACAAGGCTTCTTGTCCAGTCAAGAGGGTCCAGCTGTAGAATATTTCAGCATGCTTTCAAAAGAACACAGAAATAAAGAATAATAACACACCATCTTCTGTGTTATGTTTTTTTTTGTTTGAGAAACTATGTGGTGGGTTTTTTTCTGCAGGGAATGTCTAAATATTAAAAATGTAAGACAGATGTTAGGAAAACATTATTAATTAAATCTACAATTAGACATGATAGACTACAATTAGTTCATTATATCATCTCACCTGATTTCTGAGGCTTGAAATAGTTTTTTGCATTTCCAAAACAAACTCTTTGAAGTCATTCACTGCGGGTGCATTTCTATTTTCATTAGATGTGGATGTGGCATTATGAAAATATTTACTCTGTTTCACAGAACTGCAACAAATGAATGCCAAGTCAGGATGTTCATGTAACTCATTTTTATTTGGCTAGATATTTTAGGACACTTAACAAAAATGTAAAAGAAGAGCAACCAACAAATGTAGGAATATGAACCACAAAAGCACACAAGACCAGCTGGTGCTGAAGGTGGACTCAGGACAGGTGAGCTTTAGATTACTGTCAATATCGCTAGCAAAAGGGAATTTCTTATATTTAGAAAAATCATGTATTTCATGCAGGGGTACACATAAAGTTCTCACCATTGACACTATTGAACATCACCTTAAATTCACCTCTGAGCCTCCAATATGAAAGCAGACTAAAGTGAAAGAGCCTTAAAGATTGTTCCCTCCAATATGAAATTCACATTTCACATTCTGAACCAGAGATTCTTCCTCTACAGGCTTGTTAGCAAAACATGTATTTTAAGAAATGGGACTTTAAAAAGGAGAAAGTTTGGTTTCATAAATAAATGAGAAGTACTTCTAGATATGAATATATTTTTAACTAACATTTGACATCAATACTGCTTACAGTACACAAAATCTAAAGTCTTTTGTCTTTAGTACTTTCCAGCAGATATCTCATAACAGATATATAACACTGAAATCTGTTAATCGATTCAATCTGTTGATGAGAGAGAATAACAAAAGGAACGCTGTCTGAAACTAACAATATATTATCTGGTACCACTTAAAAAAACAGGCATTCAAAAGCATGGATAACACTAATTTTTAAGCCACTTATTACATTAAGATCCTTGAATCCACTTAATTTTTTGAAGATTCTTGAATCTATTAATAATTACAGGCATTACTATTTTGTTAACATGTTATCTCCAGTGCTAAGGGATACCCAAAGAGTGAACTGGCAAAGAAATTCTCATGTATCAGGGCTCAGGATTTATAATCCTCCTGCATAAATTAAAACAGCACTTACTGGCAGGGGTTCAAACTACTTAGTTTCCCATAGTTTTTAATCTAAATTAGAGAAAAAGAACTCTAAACACATAACATGCCAAAGTTCAAGTAAACCAGCTGCTATGATATAACAAAATATTTAATCTTCCCCACCTGTTCAAGTTATTGAAAATGAGAAGCTAAAAAAAAGGAGGAAAAAACCCTTCTTACCACAAATGTAATTTAAATACAACACTGAGCATGAGAACTCATGGGAATGTTCAATGACTGAGGTTGCTTTAGCTTTATTTATGCTACAAATTAAGTATTGTAAATCTACTGTTTTGTATTCCTAATTAGTAATTGGACTGAAACACATTCAAGCTGGTACTTCGATGTGTCTATGTTTTTCTTGCTTTCATTTTTATTTAACCCCTTGTACAATTTTAGAATTATGGGACTAGCATCCTTAAAAAATGAATTGCTGTTTTGTAAATTTTCCTAGCAGTTCACCTGCAAAGATGGACAAAATATCCTTCTTCAAGGATTACTTCAAAGGAACCTACTTTTTCATATTATCTATAAGCCAGCTGATACATAGCTGCTGTCTTCTCTTGTCTAAAATCCTAAACCCCTAAAGGATCTTTCATTTTGGGACAGATTCCTCTCAAATAAGTGGAATGTAATCATGGTGTTTCTTCAAGTACTATAACACCTCCAGAGTATTTGAAATTGCTGAAATTCATTTACCTCTTTATGTATCTGTCTAGATGCTTTCCTTTGTCAGGGTGGGTAGACTCTGCTTGAACGTCATCACTCAAATATAAAGTTTTATTTGTTAAAAGAATGTATGCTGAATAGAAAGAGCTATGATTTAGGTGTCTCAAATTTGTTCATCATGAAGGATCTTCACAAGAAATGGTCTGAGCAGAACTCACTTCATGTCACTAATTCATACGTAAGTTTTCATTCCCATGAAGGGCAGGGACCCTGTGCAGCTGATAATTTGTGACTGAAACTGTTATTTACTTCCTTGCTATATTTTGAGGATTAGGGAATTATAAACAATATTATTAGCACTACTGTTCTCTGTTCCTGCTTGAAGTATTTTGGTACCAGAAGCAATCCTTATCATTACCACAAATTTTTATGCAACTGAAATCAACGCTTGTTATCCTCCTATTTCTACAAGAGAATGTAGAAGGTCCAAATAGGAAATGAAATAATTTAGATTAGCTTAGTTACTGCAGGCACTGTAGGAATGTGGCATTTCAAATCCCCAAATTACGCTTAATTAGTGATTTTTTTTTCATGAAAACTGCAGGAAGAACAAAAGTACTGTAGTTATACTACTCACAGAGAGTTTTACACAAATTTGAGTTGAAAAAAGTGGTTTATTGTTAGTAGATATGTATAAGTGTCAGAATAAAATATATCAATCATAAACTTGAGAAAGCAGACTCTGGAAAAAAAGTGGCATGTGCTCACAAAGAAATCATTCTGTTTCATTCCATTTTGAAAACAAATGGCTTTTTTAATAATCTTTTTTTTTTTTTAAAGTCTCACCTTACTGATTTGGACATTTTCATTTTCTTCAGGGGCTTGTCCTCCTGAAAGCTGTAGTCAAGAGAACGTCTCCCCCGAAAGTGATAGGAAAATGCATTAAACTGTCCTCTGGTTCTACAGTCTGAAAACAGAAAAGAAATTACACATAAACTATGGTATATTTCAGCAGTTACAATATTAATATGGTTTTGCAGTGTTTTCTGAATTGGTAAAGGCAAGTCATACATTCAGTCTGATTCCTCTGGAACTGGTTGATGGCAGATGAAAATATCTCAGTAACAGAACATTTAAGCTAGTTAGATGCTGAGAATGTGATTACCCACAGACCAGCTTTTCAGAGTGAAACAAAGGGATAAATACATTTTTAACAAACTCATATAGTGCTACTTTAACTATTCTTTTCACTTCTCTTGGCTTTTAATTATTTTCTGGGCAAACAGGGCAGTTACATATGAAAAAAAAAAAGACAAAAAATCCACTCTGTGGGTTTCTCATCTATCCCAGCCATTACGATTTTTTATTTTTGCCATCTGAAAGAGAATTTTCAATTAAATTCCAGATTTGAAGACATGCTTTATAGGTTGATGAGTCTTATTTCCATATATGAGCAATCTGAATGTATCAGCAGACCCTAAAACTCCTTCCACCACAGAGTAAAAATCTCAACCCTGAGAATGATCTGTGACAGAAATCTTCTCCTAAGATCCTAAGAGGATGTCCTGACAGGATGAAGTATGTCTTTCTTCCAGTTCACTTTATTTAGCCTTCCAAACACAGTGAGTATTTGGAAAGATTCCCATTTAAAGAATAAAAAGGAAAACAAAATAAAACTGCAACAGCACTTGGTAGAGGAGAAAATGAGAAAATAGAAGTTTTCTCATTTCTGTTCACAGAAGCTTTAAAGCTAAAAGTTATATTGGGCCAAGCTGAAGCAAGAATAAACTACATGGTCAGCTGCTAGAAGCAGAGTCTGCTAAAACCAAAGGGAAAACCTAAATTCAGGATGCCATAGACATTTCTCAGCTTAGTCTGGTGTTAGCAGAATGAGCCATGAAAGCAACTGAACACAGGAAGGAGTCATTTTCTATAATGTCTCTCTTAATTTACACCAAAAAAAATTAAATCAGAAACTCAGTAACATTCATAAAGTATTTTTCTTGAATTTTGACTGAATACCTGAAGTATTAACACAAATTATTGCAGAAGTTTCAAGTCTATAAAAACTGTTGAAATGAGCAACTAGAGAAACAAATGTAAGGTTGCTCTGATTACACAAAATTAGGTATCTTGGACTACTTTTAATTGTGTTGAACTTTTACATATATTAAAATATTACAGTTTCTTTCTTAGGAAAAATTTAAGTTTGTCTTAATGGCTTAGTATCATTTAAGACACACACAAAAAAGAAAAAGATGACTGACCAAAAAAAATTCAGACCAAAAACAATACCTACAGATCATTCTTGAACACAATTCCCCGTCCCTTTTCCTTCCTTGCGGTTTGTCCCATTCTTTAATAAATGCATTACTTTCCTCCTATAACAGCACACACCAAAGTAGTACATAGTATTTGCTGCCAACACATTGTTTATTCTCCATGTGTGTTCCACTGTTTCCCACTTGCTGTCCACTCAGAAAATAAACTCTTTCAGATGGGAACAGACCAACGTGTCTGGGAGAAGCTCGGCATGGAGGCATTTTTGAACACCCTTAGACACTTCTATATTTAGTATGGTGAGAAAAAGGATCATACTGAAGGGCTCCTGAAGAAAGAACTAATTTTGGTCAAAGGAATTTTTTTTTCTTAAAGCAATGTGTTGCTTAAAGTTTTCCCAAGTATCAAATCTTTAGTTTCTCTTAGAAGCAATATGTGAAAGGTTTCTGCTATCCTCCTTTGTTCAGTAACTTATGGTCATCTTGCATAATGCAGACTATTTTGTTTTTTGGTTTTTTGGGTACAATACAGAATTGGCCCATTGGGGTTTTTTTTATTCCTAGGTTGTTTCTTAGAAACAAAGGTCTGAATTCTTGGGAAGGTTTTATCACCTTAGACTGGCAAATATGAGAACCATATGTTCAGTGACAGCTTTAAGTACACATATCTGACTTTCTGTGTTTTTTAAAACTCAAATACATCAACTTGCCAAATTAACAGCTCTTGTTCTTGGTTTCTGTTTCAGGTACAACAGGGAGGAATGTCACTGATGAGAGGTGCAGGACAAAATGCTTCAGGTTTCAGAAAGCCTAAATCCCTAAATCAAGAAATTTCTTCTCTGTCTTTTTTTTTTCCCCCTCTCCTTTATTCTTACTGAAAAATACCTTATAAGTAGCAGTAATTAAGAAAAATAAGCCTGAAATTCTGTTCCTTTTTTCCCCAGCTTAACTAAAATCTCCCCAAATTAGCTATGCCCATTCCTATTAATTTTCTGCAGAAAAAATGTGTGTTTGAAAGCAACCTAAGAATTCTTTTTCACTATGGACAGTTTTTTCTTTCAGAAGTTAGCTATTGTGACACTGCAAATGTCAAGCTAATCCATTTAGAGAAAAACACAGAATCACAGAATCATTTATGTTGGAAAAGACCCCTGATATCATCAAACACCACCTTTGTCAACTACACCATGGCACTAAATGCCATAGCCAGTCATTTCTTGAACATTTCCAGGGGTAATGACTCCCCCATCACCTCCCTGGGCAGCCTGTTTCCACAAAGAAATTGGCATTTCCATTTGTATATGGAAGCCATGTCCACATCTTTAAAAAATCCTGTTTCCCACATGATTTTAAAAATGCAACTATTATGTAAATTGGACAATAAAAAACTCAACGGAGAATTATTGAGCAGTCTTAATTCTCTATTAATCACTCCTCAAAATCTAGGCCACGGAGAGCCAATGTAATGGTAAATTAAAACAACTTGAAAGACTGAGGAAATCTGAAGCAAAGAACATATATCTATTTGATACTAGTTTGATTCTCCAAGATTTATTGTAGTAAATTAGGTTGCTGTTACTGTAAGCATTTGTATTAAGAACTTGTAGACATGCCAGTGGGACCAGTAAAAGGGTGGAGAAACACTGAAAATATCTGATGTAAAAAGACTTTTTTGAGTAGATGTTTTCACAAGGCACAACAAAAATTGCACAACATAGGAAAGTGACTTTTCACATGAAATGAAGCCCTAACTCAAAATAGCTGGTTTTGTTATTGCCAAAATGGGCAGCAGCCCTTCATTTTGCACTGCATATCTTTACTTCTTCTATTGAATAAGACTGTCTAACAGAACATAAATTAAACAGCACCAAAAATGTAATGTGGTGGTCTAAAATCCAACAGTAATCTTCCCAGATAATTTTGTATAAAGATTACTTAAGCATCTGAAAAGGAAAAGGTATAGAAGGTAGAGTATGAAGTGACAACTTGGATTCTCATCTGCCAGCTGATAGACTGGGGAATTTAAAAAATAAAGATATTTCCTGTAGTTCATCTCAAAGCTCACAGACTGAGCTTCAAGATCAGTCTACTACCAGAACTAGAAGGTTCAGATGTTGTTGGAAAGCAAATGTCCAGTTTAATATATAGCTAACGATAAACTAAAGACATTTAAAAACATATCATGCTTGCATGATCTAAATAGGTCTTGGACAGTCTGCAGGTAGATAAAGGAGGAAGTTTAAGATAAAGGAGAAGGTTCTTGACACCAAACCAAAGCAAATCCAACCTCTCCAGTGGAAAAATTAAATAGGACTAGTTAGGAGATTTTGAAGATCAAAAACATGCCATTTTTGGAATATAAATCATAAGAAAAAGTAATTTCAGACAAACTGAAAATCCATGGAAATTTTTAAAATAAAGACCTTAAGAACTGTCCTGCCCATTAGACTGTGAAGTCAACAGTGTCTTCGAAAGACAGCGACAGTCCACAGGAAAGAAGGAAATGCTCCAGGTGCCTCAGTTTGTAGAAATTAGGATGCTTTCCTACCCATGTTGATATTAGAGTCAGTGACATCAGTCGAGATTGCAGCCTGACTGTCCTCCAGAGACATCTCTTTATTGCCAGCAGTGGGACTTTGACGGATCTGGTAACTCATTTGGGAGTTTGAATTTAAACACAAGGATTGAAGCCTATTGCTTCCCTGTTGCTCTTCACAAGAGATGGCAACTACTGGCAGGAAACTCCTGGTAGCAAAGACAAAGCAATGTCATAACTTAAGTCTCCTTATTTTATGTTTATGAATGTGGAATTCTATTTAATGGATCACAGATACCTGAGAAAGATAAAATATTTTTTGTTTGGATGAAATACAAATAGAAATACTGATTCTTTCAGTAAAATCTGTAATCATACAAAAACCCTGGGCTGTATTAAATGTACTTCCATTCAAAGATAAAAAGGATGACATCCTTATAATTAGAGACACTGAAACTTAACTTTATTAGCCTGGCATAGACTGAATTGTTACTAAGCTGACACTGTCTTTAAACGTAAATTTAAATGTAAAAAGATAATTTGAATATAGAAAGCAAAAATATATGACCTGATCATAACATACAAGTTCTGTGTAAAGACAAAACCTTTTCAGGAATATATCACATCATTTTGGTATTTTGAGGAGTTCTTGGTGAACAATATCCTTTGCCAAAACAGAACTTCCAGTCTCACTCAGAGATTTCTGCTAACATTTTAAATGTTATTTCCACTGTATTCCACAGAATTTAGTGCTTAGCCCAGTGCTGTTTAGTATTCTCATTGAAGATTAAAGGACATAATGAGAAGTGCATAGTAAGAGATTAATGTTATCAGTAGAGAAGCAATAGACAGCATAATTGTTCCTCTGGTCTTCAAATACAGGAATTCATAAATATAGGTCTAATCTACTGAAAGACCATGTATAAAAGCATTCAGATTAAGAATGTGCTTTAACTCTTCTAATGAAATTCACTGGGATTTAAACATATTTGATCATAATTTGTATAAGGCTGTATTCCTAAATTAGACAGAAAAAAACCCAAAAAGAACAATACCTGACAGAGGAGATAAACTGTTTGCTAACTGGGAAAGAGTTAAGAAAAATCTTTCTAAATCAGTTTACAATTATAAGGATGACTTGCATCTTATCTGAATCACTTCCTCCAGGGTCATTGTCCATTGTCCTTCTGGGTCCATGTAAAAACCTCGTGGGTTTTGACATAAAACAAAAGGTTAAAGAAATTCTTATTTCAACTTACAAAAAAACCCCAAAACAAAAGAAAATCAAAAACTGTGAAACTTTTAAAGACTCACATTTGAGTAATCATGAAAGCATACATTGATTATTTTAAAAATACAAATTCAAAATACACTTTTTGCAATAGAGAGCCTGAACTAAAGCACCAAAAGTTTCTTGTTTGGAAAATCTGAAGCTTAAGTGCTCTTTGCACAAATCAAGAGCTGCAGCAAATCCCGCAATTATTCATTATCTCTGACAAGACCAAGAAAGGGAGAAAGTGAAGGAAAACAGAAGAAAACTTGTGCACTTCAGTGGAACTCCTACTTTTTGCCATTATAAACTGGTAATTCTGTTGTATGATTTGCCAACTGAAATCTAAAGGTAATCTGATTTTTTTATTATAAAGAGGAATAATGCTTTGCTTTGTAAGAAGTAAATACTAGCTTTACTCAAAAAATCTACAAGGCAGATTTTTGTAACTAAGAAATTTTTCTAGGCTTCATACGGAAAAGTATTTTGACTTTTAAAAAAAACAGGAATGACAACAAAACCAGATGTTTTTTTAACCACGCTGAAACAGCTGAACACATGGTCACTTATGAAACATACATTAAGTGCAATGAGCAATATTCTGTACTTGAAATTTAAACTTAGGATAAATTTAATTTTAAAATCATTAGAACCATTTTAAATGTGGAGAAGGGTTTAATTTTTTTCTTTTAAATAAAAAGCAATAATAAATTCAAATAAACAGAACCCATTAATGTATTCAGCTCAAAGTAAATGCTGTTCCTGAGTGTATGCCCCACATCAGAGGAGCGGTGGCCACAGAAAGAAAGAAATTTTTTACATCAGTTGCTTAAACTGGATTCTCACAGAAAACGTCACAGTCATTCATCCATGCAAGAAAGCAGTTCAAGCCATGTGTACTTCACTTTCTCTTCATTAAACCCTGCAAGGCTTCAGGAGTTCAGAAAAAGGGGATACATATAGGCAATTTTTTACAAAACAGTAATTATTTACCCTTTCTTTTTGATAGTTGTCTAACTGTACTGCATCCAGTGGTACTCTCTAGTAGCAACTTTCTTAAATGAAAATACAAACTGGGTTGTTGAACATAAGAATACTCTGAAGGCTTTCCAAAGATAACATGCGTTCTAAAGGGCTCAGTGATAACATAACATTTAGAGAATCAACACGTAATTTCTCAGAACAGCTTTACTATTTTTCCAAATTAATATAAAAATGTATTTGTGAAACTCTCTGTCAAGCTTCATGAACCATGGCAAAGTGAACTTATCCTGAACTGGAAGAATGTGCTTTATTTATGGTAAAGCATTTAAAGAGTGATAATTTATTTTCTCCCAATGCATCTGGCATATGTCAGGGAATTTTTGAAGATATAGTAGAAGACTTTGTATTAAAATTACAATGTGTCAATCATGTCTAGGTTTTAGAAACCATTATCATTAATTTGGCACTGGCAAACCTGGTAAACATTGCTTAGAAAAACCCAAGTAACCTACCAAAAAAAAAAAAAAAGCTGTAAAAATTAGAGTAAGGCCTGAAAGATATTTTATATGGGAAATACTGTATAAGATCTTATTGAAATTTAAAGTATTTATTTCTGTTAGTCTCACACTGATAATTGACATTTTCAAGAGAGTCTTCCAAGGAAGAATTTTCTTAGAGAGTAATTTTTTTTAAAAAACTTGTTTACTGGATAAGACAATACAATAATCAGTTTAAAAGCTAATTTATACAGTAACTCTGAGTAGTAAATCTCTATCTACCTTTTTAATTGCTAATGATATCTGAGTTTGTTCTCATGGTACAGTCACACCACTATAAATCCTTCCTCAGTATTTACTATATCTGTAAATGTAGCAGACTAGAGACATCCTCCATCAGTTTAACTTTTACCTTCTGCCTTAAGTTCTGAGCCATATCACAACAGAACTTTGTAATTGTGGACAATTATATCTTACCAAAAGAGTTAAATGGACAAGACACTAGTGGAAAATTGTGACTTCTTTCAAAAATGCAATCCACCAGTTCTTTATTCATGCATTTCTCTCAACAGAATATTGAATAGCCTACTCAGCAGTAGTAAACTCAAGAGAATCAGCAGTAGAAAAGATGAAGAACACAGATCTGGATACCTTTCATCAGCAAATCTACAAGGTATTAGTATTGAAATATATTAGGGAAAGGATGAGATTCTAATAATATCAACCCATACTACCCTTATCCTCTCAAATAAGAGCACAACTTTTTATACTAGGAATTTGTTTGACAGCAATTTCTCAACAGTCAGAGTTCAAGACCAAAGTTCCCAAAATTCCTGAATATACTTTTACAGACTGGGTATGTCATTTGAATTTTGTCCAAAGAAAATGATAAATGACTTTGTCAAGGAGAAATTGTCAAGCCTTGTCTCAAGAATGAGAGGTCATTGTCCTCTGAAGCATTGTGTTGTTGATGCTACTGAAAATCATTCTGTATGATCCAGAAGATTCTCTTGAGAATGGATTCTAACCATGTTACAGCTGCAGTGAATTCTGATGTGACAATGGCAGAAGAGAGGCCATGCAGAAAATCTGTGAGAAAACATACAGGCCACCAAGTAGTGTCCTGTCCTCCATGCAGCTAAACAAATCCTATTTTGGGAGAAAAAAAGCTTATTTTTCAGGAAAAACAAATTACCCCACGCTCCTAATTTTTGAAGGAGATGGCAATGAAGAAGAGTATTTATCCGCAAAAGAAAGAAAACAAGTAAACAATTATCTACACCTAGCAATGCTAAAATCTCTGCTATTTTTATATGGTGTTTATTTAATATAAAATATGGAATTATTTCCTACTTAACAGGAGCTATGCTTCAGACTATAATTTTTAATATTTTAACAAAACCCAAAAAATAGTAATACCTTCTTAAAATAAAATAGATACTTAACAAACTGCACACACCTCACTGCCCCCAAATCCACCTCTATACAGACCTTCACAGCAATCTTGCCACATCCTGAGGTCCAGTTTAGGAATATCTTCACAGCTACTATAACCATGTGGGAATTCAGCCACCTTAAAGACATCATGTTGTACCCTGGTTATGTTGTCACCGTTGTCACACAAAACTCTGGCAAGAGATGTCTGCTTGATCTGAGTGAGCTGAGCAGGCGTGAACACACCCGGGTTTTCATACCACAACCTGTAATCTCACAGAAAAGACAAGTCTGCTGGTGAAAAAAACAAGAGGCAGTTTTTCAAAGATATGTCAATACTGTGTTCAGAATGAAATTAATTATCTCATAAATCCTGTTCCCAACTTAACATTGCAAGGGACTGATCCAAATGCAAAAATTTTAGTTCATGGCGTCACTTCAGGACTAGCTGGTGTCATGCTGACACTCTGAAAGTGATGAAATCTTCAAGAAATTATTTGACTTCTAGTCTCATTTTGATGTCTTGGGTATCTCTGGACATCTAAAATGGCACCAGACTACCATGTTAAGGGTTCTTTTAAGTAAGAAAGTTAAATGACCATAATTTCTTTCTGTAGGCAATTTTCTTACGGTAATGAAAATGTTTTGATGGAATTGCTGAGATTAGAAGAATGGTTAAGCTATATCTAGTTTACTATCAAGATAAGTGAGATTATTTAATTTACTAACAATTTTTTTTCTGTTACACTATTTTCATGACTATACTGATTCAGGGACTGTCTCATACATGCTCAGTTAATTAATTATATTCAAGAAGGAAACACTATGGTTTCAATAGTTTGTTTTTCATACATAAAGTGCTAAAAGCCTGTTATCACTAGCAAATGTAAGTAATACATTACTATAAAAAGCAAGCTTCATGTGGAAAAGAAAATTTGTTAAGTTACTGTCCAGAATTTGAAAACATTTTACACCATTCTAGCACATAGGAACTGCTCACTGTGACATCGTTTCTGTCTGCCAAAGCTGTATCAATATTGATACTTTTTCCCCACTTTTTTTAAACAACAGCAACAAAAAAGGAGGCTCTTTAAACTTTATGAAAAATCAAAACCAGTAGTAAACTTAGAAGAAGGGTCAAGAAATTTCATTTTACCTATTTAGTGTAAAATTTTCATAAAGTATTGGGCAGTGGCCAATGAATTTCCAAGTACTACAATCAGATTCTAAAATTTCCATCTTGACATCAAGTTAGGTTCCCTTCAAATATCACTCCTTGCTCATGCACAGACACATCTGCTTTGAATGGTGTTACCAGCTTTGATCCTCTGCCCATCGAAAAGGTTTTTGAAAGAAGTAAGGCTTGTTTTCATTATGTCTAATAATATTTTACTATTTGCTGGCATGTTGCTTCCAAATATTTGTATTCCTTGGACAGCAGAATGCCCTTTCCTAAATATTCAATGTTTTCTTATAGTTTCTAAATGTTGTATCAAAAAACAAAACAAAAACAGGAAAAAAGTGCTTTTGCTGAAAAAATGCAAACAGATATAAACAAAAAGCAGTATAGATATCCTGTTGTAACACAAACAGGTACTTGTCACTAGTAACCTGGAGCTCATACTGCATATATTTCTTCTCCTTTTTCTCTCTCCGCCTCCAGGCATGAGAATTCTATGCTATACAGCTTTATTCTTAAACATATTTTATGTAAAAAAGTTTGGGGGTTCTTTTAAAACAGCATAGAAAAAGGTTTGTTTTTTTGACTAAAAAATAATATCCTAGGTAGCAATTTAATAACTTAATTCAAGAAAATAGCACTAAATAAGGAGGATCAAATCTAACTTCCTAATTCTTCGTCTGTTTTCCTTTCATTAGGATTGAATTAACCATCCTAAGTCTATGTACTCTCATGCCATGAAAAGAACAGGATTCTAGGTCACAAATTATGTTAAAATGAGGGAAATGTTGATTTTCAGATGCTGAACAACTGTGCTGAAAGTGTGCAAAGGAGATCTGGCTGCTGTGACAGGAGAAATGACTGTTCTCTTGTTTCAGGTATTCGAAAAACAGAAAATGATAAATTGCTTGCAATGTGCATATATTTAAAGTATTTTTACTTTAAATAATTATAATTTAAAGTAATTTTAAAACAATTTAAAGTAATTTAAAAACAATTATCAAATTGTGCTCTTTGGATTAACCTGTCTGCTTAGCACACAGACTGCTTGTATTGGAGTATGCATAGGAGTTCTATATACAGAGTGATACTGTTCCAACCTATGCTTAAGTAACAACCACAATTTCTTCACCAATAAAATAACTAAATAACAATAAGAGAAGCATCATGCACTTTTTAAAAAAGCAAAGTGACTTGAATATCTTGGCAAAAGGAAACTCAGCATGTGTTGGCTGAGCCATTTGTGGGTCAGTATGACATTCACCACAAAAACTAACAGAATTAATAAAGACTCATGGCCTCTAACAATGTTTTAAATGTGTATTCTTCATCTTTTCAGTTATATTTTAAAATCATAAATGAACATAAAATGGTGTTTGCTTTGGAAACATGATATAGCAACAGTTATTAAGCATCCTTAAGTTAAAATTCATTTTGGGTTCCATGGTATTTTAATGTACCTGTCTCCATCCCGAATACGCCTGAACTGTGTGCTTAACAGACACATCAAAGTTGGCCCCAGTCGACTCCCTGGAACCAAGTCTTCCACCATTAGAGCAGGAAATAGGTCTACGTTCAGTGGGGAGCCATACAACCTATAAATTGAAAACCACAAATACTGAATAACAAATATTTTATATTTACAAAATAATCAGTGCATGGTGAAGCTAAGAGCAAGAGATACAAATAACTCAAAGGAAAAAAATGCAGTGATAGCACTTCATCTTTTGTGAACAAGCTGTGGGTGTATACATAAGAAATCCTGCAATGCAGGTTGTATACCCCATGTAGGTCTGCATGTCTAGCCTGCATATTTTTTCTCCTAGCAGGTTTCTTCTGATTTCTTATAATTTCTTTTTTGTAGCTTCTCTTTCCTGTGCCTCTGTACACACTTTTTCTATTACTGAGCTGAGACTAACTCTCTCTTTAACTTTGAGCAAATAATCTAGGGGTTGCAGGTAGATGTAGACTTAATTTCAAACACTGAATGTCTAAAGAAAAACCAGTTACTGGAGTGAAGGATGTCCACATGACAGTGCAGTTGACAATGGTGGCATTTGTTTCACTGTACAGAATTAATGGAGTCGAACATCTAAATACTTGCATGAAGCTGGCATTTAATATGACCTTACACTGAAATAGCACTCATACTTACATTTACAAAACTAGGCATTTCAAATTAATAATTTCATGAACACATACAGTAAATATTACTGTATATATATATTCTTATTGTTTATAGAGATGTAGAAGTAGAGAAATTATTTGCATGTGGAAATTGTTAACATCTATTTTCTGGTATTGATGGAAGTTTCTTAAAATATCACTTTAAATCTTTCTTAGCAAGTATCTTTTTCTAGATAAGACATTTAGCTACAGTTTTTGCATGCACATATAGATAATTGACTTTTTCTTCACCTCAGACTCACCTGCTAAGTTTCTCCCTGATTTCAGGATTCTTAATTTCATTTTTCAGATCTTCAAAAGTCTGAGCTGAAGAAAGATTACAGTAAACTCTAAAATCATGGTAGGGAGGAATTCCATGATCTCTGCCTCTCTGAATATTCATAGCTGCCAGATCTAAAGCCACAGTACGTGCCATGGAGAAGAGTCTTTCTGTTAATTCTGTATTGAGTAATTGTGACGGGACACGCATCTTACCAGCAACACCAAAAAATCCCCTTAGAAGTGGATCAATGCCTCCTTCATTTACAATCCGAAATGGAGAGAAGAATGCCTTATGAAGAGGTAGATGGCCTTGTGGAATAGGTTCAAAGTTTTCATCCAGTCGATACAGAAAAGGATTAATGAGTGTGTGACCAAACCTAAAAGCGGCAGTTGCAAACTCATTAGTTATGCCAGAATTAACACTGGGATCATAACCCTTATATTCGCCAAGCATCTTCATGCCTACCTCTCCAAAGATCTTAGGGAGCCAGTGGCTAAATGTTATGTGTTGCATTTCTGCACCAACAATTTTGCGTGTTTCATGATATATTGTGTCACCGTCCCAGTGTGGATTGAGTTTCAGTAGCTCTGTGGCAATTCTGTTGTGTTCTCTAAACCACAATGTGTGGATGCTGGTAAGACCCAACTGTTCGTTAGAGCGCTGATCACCAGCCAAAAAGCAGGGTATTGGGCTCTCATTTTCATCTCTCATACATTCTGTTGGTGGGCCAGTGGCAAATGGAAGAAGGGGCTTGCCAGATCTCTGTACAATGCCCTGCCTCAGAAGACCCCTTTGACTTGCCAAGTCTCTGATTTCTAGCGCTTCATGTTCTGAACTGCCATACACGTTGGATGCATCAATGTATGAAGTCAGCTGGTTGATCTGTTCTCGTGGGTACACAGAATTCATCAGGAGAGATGTCATGCCACTTCCACAAACCGGGCTGGAGCGTACAAAAAACATGCAGCGCGCACCATTTCTGACTCTGGGATCATTTGGTGGTATCATGATTGAAAAGCATGGAGGATCATTTGTACAAACCGAACTGCAGTGCTGACCATCTGAAAACCTGGCCTCACTTAGCGCAGCCACGGTGAGGTCAAGGTCATGGTCAAGAAATTGACCCCACTGCATGAGCATGTGAGTGTACTGGTCGTCAGGAGTTACAGTTTCCGTCCCAATCAGAGTAGTTGAAACCAAGCGAGGCATTGGGAGTGCATAGCCATTAGAGAGTCTTCTGGGTTCAATTCCCCGAGGCAAATTAAATCCATTTTCATAGACTGATTTTAACAGACGTTCAAAAGCTGTCAGAGAAGCACCCCACATGGGATGCTGAAGGTTGTTGCATGTTCCATCGTGTGTCCTGTACTTTTGGTGGAAGCACATATCTGAGCAGTTGTTCACTCGTCGATGGGCTGTACAGCCTGAGAGATTGGCTATCAGACTCAAGTACTGTGGGGATACAAGGTCGTTATAGTGATAACCTGAAAGAGAAAGCAGAGAAAGAAAATAATCAGAGAATTCACAGACTCACGGTGCCTCCACAGATCACGAATGTATTTGAAATACTATTTTATTTTTTATTTTACTTTACATTTCCCACCAGATTAAACATCCCTATATTTATACAAGGACAGCAATAATAATATACGTATATTTGAGCATTAGGTCATTTGAACAACTTGACCACAACTAGGTCAGGAGGGAACTTTCTAAGAAGCCAGTTGAAGTGCAACTTTTACAAAATGATCACAAAAGGAGCTCATTACTTATTTGGTAAGTTGGGAAAGCTGAGATATTTTCAGAAATAAAAGTCTCATATTGAGACAAATAGAACACTTTCCTCATGTTAGTAAAAGCATTTTAAAAAATGTCAGTAACACTTAAATGGACTTCAAGACTTTAGCTTTTGAGACTTGCTCATTCACTGAACATTACTATTTTGTTTTGCTTTATTACGTTGAAAGTTGCAAATTTTAAGAAAAAGAAAAAATTAAATAACCACCAGCAATAGAGCCAAGGATGGAATGATCACTAGGACAAACGTTGTGGAGTAACTCATATTCACATTACCCTGGACGGGTTTCTGTAGAAATGTAGTGTTTGTGTAGCATTTGGCACAGATTTCCTCTGCAATCCACACCATTCACCTCTGGGACTAAAACATACTTATCATTTTCCTGTATTTTTTTCTCAGTTCATAGAAAAATAATACATACAAAATATATACTGTAATTCACTAGAATTATGTTTTTAGAACCTTAGACTAAGGTTATGTGCTGCATGATCTCTGTTGTGGTATTATGGCATGTGGAAGGACTGAAGACCATAAGGCCTCCCAGTAAAGTGTTGGCTGACTGCAAATAGTAGAAGAGTCAGCCTGTGCCTTGTCCATGCTGCCTATTAGGAATCATTGTAAAAGTGATGTTTATTTACTAACATTTGAATTTAATTTCAGGGGGAAAAATTCTGGCTATATCTACATCATCAACCTGGGTAGACCAACAGAAATGTCTCAGTAAGTGAAATTTTTGCTGCTGAGTAAGACATACGTACTGTGTCCAGGAGTAGGTTTCCTTCAGAAAATCTTTGCTTTGTACTCCTGGAATGAATGTGGCCTGGACCCAATTTTTTCATTTAAGTTGAAAAGAATTCACATTGTTCAAGACCATATCACAAATCATACCAAAGCACAGTAGTGGGGACAACTTCAAAAAAGAGCCACTGATCCAAAGCAAAAGGCACATCACGAGTGACTAATGGATATAGAGTGTGGATGAATGAAGTTTCAGGATCCAGGAAAAAGTTCAGGAGGTGGAGTACTTGGCAGCGTAGATGCACATTTAGCTAACTAGAAGACATTATACACCACCATGGATATTGATCTGCAAAGCTTGCAGTCAGGAATAAAACCAAACAAGAAGTATAAAGGCAAAAGGAAAAATGGAAATGAGTGAGTGTAGAGTGGTACTGTGCTCCCATAGGCTTGAGGGGTTCCCAGCATGTTGGCAAACACTCAAAAATATGAACTGAATGCAGTTTTGCAAGACGTCAGTATCAGTTAATTGCACACAGTTGGGAAATGTTACTTTTAGTCCTGAGCTCGGTCCCAGCGTGCCTGCAAAGACAATGGTCTTAATCTAAATTCAACACATAAATGTGTGCTAGGCACAAGTGGCTCTCTGCCAACATCCACAATGCAGGGCAACGGCAAACAAACCAACTAAAGCCCAGCCTTGTCTTTGCCTTGAAAGGAACTGGGCTCCTCACAGTTGCCCAGCTGGGACAGGACCTGTGCTCAGCCAGGGAAGTTGTTTTCTCAGCCTCAGGCTATGAGTACTCCACATGGTTTACAAGTCAAAGCAAAGATATCAGAGATTTAGGGCTTACATTAGGCAAAGCTAACATGCCCATGTAGACATACAGAAATTATTTTATGGAATATTCCGTACTAGGAAAAAGAAAAACAAACCACAGAGCAAAACCTGTAAGTGCCACTGGGTAATGGAGCAAAATACACACTTTTAGGATATAATTGAGAGCATATTTAAAATATCCTGGCTACCAGGACAGTTTAGTTCTAAAACTATGCACAGCAAACTTATCTTATTTATAATAACACTCCTGTTTAAATGTTCATCATTCATTATGGAGTTCTTTGCTTATGATCATTATTCATTCAAATAACCATTTGTGGTTATCCAGACTGCCACTCCCACTTCTGCAATCAAGTTACGAGCAAAACTCGACTGTGAATCTTTTGGGTGAAATGACCTTCAGTACTAATTTAAAATAAAAGGCTCAGGTTCTCCCCTTAGAAGTTCAAGTGGGATGTAATATCTCATGATGGATTAGATTTTGTCTTTCTGATGCCAGCCCTTAATTACCTCTCACATTGTAGGCACTAACTTTTCTCTCTAAATGACTGGGTGCTGGGCATTTCCAGTGCTTAGAAGCTGGCTAGCTCAATTCACATATTACCTTTTTTTTCAAAGCAAGGAAGATGTTTCATAGGGTCATAGAAATATTGATTATAAGGGACCTCTTATCCAGACCAAGCTCCTGCTTGAAGTAGAGCTGCTTCGAGCACCTGATAGCTGTATAACTGGCCTAGCAGGCTTGAAAATCTGCAAAGTCTGAGATTCCTCCACCTTTCTGGATTAGTTGTTTCAGTGATGCACTGGTCTTCTAGTGAGAAATTGTTTCCTAACATGTAATCTGGACCTCAATTAATGGCCATTCCCCTTGTTATACAGTCTGGCACTGTGGAGGAGAATTTGGCTCTGTATTCTTTCCTTGGGATATTCAGAGGTTTTGCAACAACAAAAAAAGTCTCCGACTGGGAAACTGTCGCGTTTCTCAACTGTTCCCAATGCAAAAGGGCTAAATAACACCTTTCATTTGGCTCTGCATTTTGAAATAAAATGAAATAAGGACAAAAATTACTAATAAAACTCAGAATATTGGGCAATTTAAATGAAAACAGATTTATTTTACTATTCAAGTTTCCCTAAATGCCAGGTTTCTTTGGATTCCGTAGGTCTGAAAAACAAGATCTGGTTGCAAAAAGAATTTACAGTATCACAGAAAGTTGCCTGATTTTGTGTTTATTAACTAGTATCCATAGGCTTTAATGCCTGTTTTTGGTAAACCTTAGGTGTTTCACTATTGCGAATCCTAGTCAACCAGTTCTCACACATCACATTTTATATATTGCTACTACTATATATTTATAGCATATATATTCAATATTCTTACATATGCATCTAATCAGAGAACCAAACCAAACAGGGTGGCTCTCATAAAACATCAGCCTTCAAAGAATTTTGAGTGAGTTTTTGTGGCAAACAATTAATCACAAATTCTCTACTGAGATCTAATAATGAATAACAAGCTTCTTTCACTAGCAAATGTGACAATACACTACAAAGCTTGCTGCCTTTGGTCTTATAAATACTTGCTAGTTCATGGTCAGTGTTAAAGTTTTCAGAAGTTATAATAAATACTCAATTATAAACATCAAAAAGAACATAATGAGTAAAAGTATTTCTTCTAGATTGTCAGTATAGTTTTTGGCTATGTCTGAAGTCTCAAAAGCTCTCCTAAAACTCTATCATTATTTCCAAATGCTTCAATCCCACGTTTCAAGCCTATCCACACATATATCTACACACATTAGCTGTATGCACTCCAGCTGGACTTACTGAGTTTGACTGGAATCCAATACCTAAAAGGCAGAAATTAAATCTCACACTTTTTTTTGCTAGTTATGAAAAGTAACAAGAACTGTATTTCTCATTACATCAGGTCAGTGTTAAACAAAGCAATTAGCTTAGTTTGACACTCATTTATATAAACTAGCAAATAATTCTTTGGATACTATTGTGGTACATGCAGAAACGTTGGTTTGCAAGGTATAGAAATCCTTCTTGTTTTGTCATGTATTCTCCTTGCCAAGGCACACTGATATTAAATAGTTTTTCTTAAAGAAACAGGAACAAAATACTGCTTATTTTTAACAAACAATAGAAAAGTCTGTTCTGCTCTGTTCTGTTCTCTCTGACCATGAGACAATGGTCCTAATAAATTAACACACAGAGAATTAACAAACATGACATTACACTATATTATGAACTTCCATTATTCTAAGTTCAACCAGCAGAAGAATCAGAATCTGAACTTTTTCATAATATGTCAATGTGAGAAAAAACACTCCACTTGAAGAGCTCAGAGTTATATAGTGAACAATGTGCAAACCAAGGATGGAATTTGGTAAAGTTTTGCAAAGTCCAATACTTCAGTGATTTCAATGTAATGGTTCTGCAGTTGGGACCAAACCTCAGAAAATTAATGTCTCCTGAAGTACAATGACTTAAAAAGGCAAATACACATCAAAACAGAAAAACAAGGAAAGAATACTGACTTGTTCCATTCAGGTCAACCATTAGACCATCCTGTACATGATCTTGAATAAGCTGTAAGGTCCTTTCAAATATTTCCCCAGCTCTTGCTTGCTCAACAGTGTATGGATCCCTTGGATATCGAAATAAGGCTAGCAAATCATTTGGAGAACGAGGACGACTGATAGATAATTTGGGAAAAAATAGTAAGTGTACACAGGAGTTACAAAACAACAATAATTTACATAAATCATGTAAATGTTCAGCAATGTGATTAGTACATACCTTGGTTACTCATCTCAAAATGGAAGGCAAACCAAGAAGAAAAAAATTCAATAAAATAATAAAAAATTAAATATTTAGTAGCAATTAAATATTTAGTACCATTTTAATGCACATTATCTCAGCAGAAGAACTACTGCAGTGAAGAGAGATCACAGCAGAAGTGTATAAACAATAGGATTCCTTACATGTTAAACTGTTAGTATTCTCAGAAACAGCCAGACACTAACAATATCTTTTATGTAATACAATGGATTCTTGTTTAATACATCTCGCATCATTTCTAGTATATGCAAAATTAATTCTGACTTCTCAATACCAAGAAACAAAAAACAAAAACAAAAAAAACAAAACACAAAAAAAACCAAAACAAAAAAAAACCCAAAAAACCAAACCAAACAAAAAAAAACAAAAAAAACCCAAACAAACAAAAAAAAACCCCAAAAAACAAAACAAACAAACAAACAAACAAAACCCCACAAAAACAAAAAAAAAAAGGAAAGAAAAAGGGAGATACCTGTCAAACAGATGTGTACGTGTGGAATTTATTGCTCTGTCAACAGTTGCAATTGCTTCCACAATTGACGTTTGTACAAAAGGATCTCCATTTCGGCTGACATTAGGAACTAGAGAAAAAGGAATTCACATGTTATTGCAAAAATGGCCACACACAAAAAGATACTTCCATAAAACAGAGTCTAGACACGACATCATTTCAGTTCTACAAAGTAAACCCTGTTCTTTAAATGTTAGTTCATCCAAATAAAAAATTCTTAAACATTTTGAAATTCTATCAAGGCATATTAAAGTAGAACAAAATTAATTTAAAACAGAAGTTAACGTAAGCTTAAAAGTCATCTAGCTTATAATTCAAAAGCAAGATAAAGTTAAGAGAAATGCATACAGTGTTTAGCTGACCTTTAATTAGACCGACAATTTCAAATGCAGATGATCAAATCAAAAAATGAATTATTATTATTAAGGGATTTTTCTTGTATATTATCAGGTTTCAGGTGTTGGTATCAATAGCCTGACCTATACTCATTGAAATCAATGCAGATGTCTCCTTTGATTTCAGCTAGTTCTGAACTAGCATTGAATTGAATAAAAGAACTTAAAGAGCTTACAGGAATGTGCTTCAAGTGGCGCATAATGAACAAAATTCACATAATTAAATGAATATAAATTAACATTGTTCTTCTCCTGATTTTAGTATAATAAGCAAACAGATTAATTTTAAAGGGCAGTAAATATTTTTTAGTTTAGATCATTACTTTGTCTCCTACTTTAAAACTATATTTTTAATACTAGGTTAAAACTCTCGTGCTTAAATGCTATTTAACAATTGTATACAAAACTGGAAATTCAATAATGCATAGACCTTTTCATACAATGTTTAGCTGCAGCTGGATGTTTGTACAAACTAAGTAGGACTAATAACCTTCCTTTTAGTCTAAACTAAGAACTACCAGATCCAGGGGCAACAGCTAACAACTGCCAGAGTGTGTTTAGATTGGAGAAGTCACACAGGAAGAAGGGTAAAGTAGGGAAAAAGTCCAAAGCAAATATACTGGAATAAAATCAGCAGATGTACAAAATCATCTGACATAAAAACTGTTGTTTAAAAGCTTTTCATTACTTTTTTTTTTCTCTAGGCAAGTTTTCATTATTCCTTCCTAAGTGGCAGCTTGAATTGTGTCTACATGAGTTTCATAGTCTAGACCCACTTAATCAAACTTAACCATGTATACCATCAAATAAAACAGTCCCTGGAACTCTATAGCTGCAAATGAAACCCCTTTCTGTGCCCTGAGGCCTGTGTCAGGCTTTTGTCAATATATTCCCAGCATCCAAAATCAGCTGACCCTTTCCACACCACCTGAGGGCAATAGTCCCTGATCCATCCTAATTACCAATTAGCCTTGTTTGACAGCTTCATTTTCAATAGCAGCCATACAGAAACACTATCAGATAAGCTACTTATTTTAGGAAGAAATGTCATTTACAGGTCTAAATTTTAAATTTTAGTTGTTTCAGAGTGTTTGTGTGCCGTGAATGACCTGAACAGTGCAAAATTGCAGTCTGTAAAAATCCAGTGGCTGGTTACCTTCGTTAGTGCTGTCTATATTAGATGTAAACTTGGTGTTTACTTGCAGGGCTATCTTTCTGATTAACAGTATACATGGGTTGAATTATAAATCTTGGTCAGATGTTAACTATTCTGTACTTGATTTTTGTTTAGACTGTTTATTGCTAGCAGTTCTTTTTTTAGACTGATAAATGTTAGTGGTTAAAGCTCCTTATAAGAGTCTCCCACAATACTTTTTTTTTTTTATTTGGGCAGGGAGGGGGAATGACTTTTACAAAACAATGGAAAAGGACAGAAGAAAATGGCTAAAGAAAAGCATCTTTAAAATATTATCCAACATAGCCAGAAAAAGCTGTTCCCAGCCTCTATACACTTGCCTTAATTCGGTCTCAGTCTTAGGAAAGTGTTTTGGTTTAGAAACATTCATAAAACATTGCCTTTTTTAAAAGAAATGATGACATGCAAGTTTTTGGGCATTTCTGGCTGTGCCATTATAAATACTATCTACACAGCAATTAACCAATACTTATAATCTGTCCACTTGTCCTCCTTGTTCCTCTGATGGCATCAGCTTTTAAAGCAGCCATAGCAAAGCAGCATCTCATATGCCACTAGTCTGAAGGAGAAATTTCATTTACAGATTCAGATAGAATGCAGATTAATTAAGTGTAATTTCACTAATTTTAGGTTTATTTATGCTATAGTTTAGAAGAAATTACCCACATTACAATTATTTACTGCAAATCAGCAAAGAAGTAGTTTTGCAGTTTGCTGATTTCTGCAGATGAGAATGATCAATTTACACCCATACTAAGTGAATGAAACTCATTTCCACTGGGGTTTTATTTCAACTCATGGTTTCATTTTGCAGCACTCTTAGTGACTTGAGAACTAGCTAATCTTTCCTAAACAAAAATGTTTTTTTGCTACGCATCTCCAGAGTAGCCAGATTAACTGATTTTCATAACTTTCTTTCCTTTGCTGACTTAATACATGTAGATGGAAACTTATTACTGAATGATTCCTAGCCCTACAATTTTTCTTTCCTGAATAATTTTTACAGATTAAAGAAATATTGTTCATAGAAGAAAGAAAAGATTAAAAGTCTACTAAAAGCAACCTAAGACAGGTAACATCACAGTTTTATTGATACCATGTGATTGATACCATGGCAAATAATATATTAGAAGAGTCACTGATATGTCTTAATCAATTTAGAAAACAAAATACAGAACATCCCAAATAACACTGGGAGAAAATATCCAATATATTGAAGATATCTTCACACCAATCTTCAAAATACCAAAGAAATCACCATTCTATAATAATTTTTCAAAGATACGAAAATATTGTCTTATATTCCCTACTGAGAGACAGAAATCATACAATTTTTTTTTATTTTCCATCAAAATTAAACTGAAAAATCAGGAGTTTTAGTCAATAAGTCAGAAAAGCAGTATGGTCAATCTTTGTAGCAAAGTCATTTTCTTAGCCTCTTTTGCTGCTTTACTGCCATTTATTACATAGTAATAATTGATAACCATTATTTGGCATTATTACTTTCAAATAATTAGAACAAGATCAAATATTCTCCTTTTCTTTCTGTTTTCTCTTTAAGCTCCTTAAGGTCTGTATGACTTTCCTGAACTGTTTTGCAATAGCTGCAGACTAATTTTCAATGAAGTGCTGTAGGTGTCACTTTGAAGATGCCAAAAGACTTTTGTCAAGTTATTTCTAAAAATTAGACTGGGTATTTGACTAGCAAATTCTAAAAGCTCTAAATAATATCTCAAGAAGAAAGTCAAAAGATTAATTTGAGCCCAAAGCATAGCTGGTTTTGGAGCTTAACACATAGAGATATTCCTATTATGACATTACCATCTCACTAAAATATGAGAAAAAAAGGGAAAGAATCACGGGAGAAAAAAAAAAGAAAGAATCATGGGAGAAAAATAGAAATGTGGATAAAATAACTAATTTAGTATTTTGACAACTTTTTTCATCTTACATGTTGGACAATTAGGACAAAACTAATAATCCAAGTCATACTCAGTCATGTATCTTACCATTTACACTGAGCACCATACTAACAGAGGAGTATCCTATGGTGTTGCGGGCAACACATTCATAGCGACCTTCATCGGCTGTGCCAACATCACGAATGGTGAGAAATCCCTCTGGACTAACATGGAATTTTCCACTCTCAGTCACCTGTACTCCATCCTGCAGGAAAGCCCAAAGTTTACTTATTCTAAACACATTTGTTTTCAAACCTGATTTTTTTGTAATCTTTTTCTCTCCTGCTTTAATTTTTTATTTTGTATTTCTATTTTGAATGCCAAGTTCACAATCAGATAGATTTACATAAGCTTATATAGAAAAATAAAATGTACTTCTAAACTGTACAGAGTTTTACTTCTAAAGTTACTCATTATTACAAATCAAAGTATTTTACCGCATAAAATCTATGACCCAAAAATAAGATAGCACCACTTGAGAACATACATATTTTATTCTTCTCAAAATTAATCAACTGAAATAGATCTCAAGAGATTTACGTTTGTCAGTTCTTCATGTTCTTCATTTAGAAGCTATTTAAGGTCCATTGAAGTAAATTTCTAATACTCACTAATTATAGAGAAGAATAAATCAGAAAAATTGAATATTGATATTATCAACTCATTAATTCAGTGGTAACTCTGCTAATAGTCTTTAGTTTGATATAGTCTGATTTATTACATCAATGGAAATCAAAGCCACAAAGAGGTTACCAGAAAGTCACTAAAGCATGTTCTTGTTGGCCTCAACCTAGCAGTAGCAAATACAGCATTTCTTATTGTTTTATATCTATAATATCATAGAAAGTGTGAATATCAGTAGGATATTCACACAGAACTGTCACTAAATACAGACCTTTTAAGGCATACATTATGAATTTTATGTGGTCTGCATAATAATTTCCATAACTACATATGTATATTTATTTATATAAAATTCAGGTTTAGTATCTATATACATGCTCCGTATTAAATACTAACTGATTGGACTTCAGGTAATGCTTTCAGACACCATAGGAAGCAATAATTTGACAATGTGCGCTTTCAATAATTAATTATGAAGAGATGGAAAGGCCATTGTCTTTCTGTAATAACTGAATATGTAGTACCTTATTCCATGTAATGACTGGCTCTGGCTCTCCTTGAGCACTGCATGGGATCTGCACATTTGTACCAACTTCCACTGTCATGTCACTGGGAACGCTGGCAAATACAGGAGTCACTAAAAAAGCCAAATGATACACTGATAAAGTATGAAATACAATTTGTGCAAAAGAAGATAAAAAAATAGGTCAGCACTCTGTTTTTATCAGTTACTGAACATTTCTTAATCTATTACATGATTCTATCTGCAGGCTTTTAGCTGCTTATAACTCTGCTTTAGCAATTAAATTCCTTTCTCCTTGAAGAAACTAGCTTCCCATGGTGTGGATGTATATTCTTTGCTGGATAAAAAACTGGCTGGATGGTCAGGCCCAGAGGTACTAGTGAATGGAGTTACATCCAGTTGTTGGCCAGTCACATCCCCAGGGCTCTACTGGGGCCAGCCCTGTTTAATATTGTCATCAACAACCTGGATGAGGAAATCAAGCGCACCCTAAGCAAGGTCACAGACAACACCAAGATGGGTGGGAGTGTTGATCTGCTGGAGAGTTGAAAGACTCCACAGAGTGAGCTGGACAGGCTGAATAGATGGGCTAAGGCCAGTTGAATGAGATACAACAATGCCAAGAGCCAGGTCCTGCCCTTGGATCACCACAACTCCCAGCAGTGCTGCAGGCTGGGGCAGAGTGTCTGGAAAACTGCCCAGTGGAAAAGGACCTGGAGGTGCTGGTTGACAGCAGCTGAACATGAGCCAGTGTGTGCCCAGGTGGCCAAGAAGGCCAGTGGCATCCTGGCCTGGATCAGCAATAGCGTGGCCAGCAGGACCAGGGCAGGGTTTGTCCCCTGTACTCAGTACTGTGATGCCACACCTTGAGTCTGTGTCCAGTTCTGGGCCCCTCACTACAAGAAAGACATTGTGGTGCTGGAGCATGTCCAGAGAAGGGCTGGCAACAAGCGACAGGACAAGAGGAAATGGTCTTAAGTTGTGCTAGAGGAGGTTTAGGTTAGATATAGGGAAATTTTTTTGCATAGAAAGGGATGTCAAGCACTGGAACAGACTGTCCAGGGAGCTTGTAGAGTCACCATCCCTGGAAATATTCAAAAAATGTGTGGATACGGCACTTAAGGACATGGTTTAATGGTGAACATGGTGGTAGTGCTACATTGACAGTTGGACTTGATGAAAGGTCTTTCCTAAACTTAATGATTCTATGACCTTATTCCTGATGTCTGCTTCAGGATGATTTTAAAGTACTCTTAACTTCCAACATAATAGGCTAATAGTTGTCAAAACCATTTAAATTCCATGAATTTAGAGCTCTGAAAAATATTTGAGTTAATAGCTAAATCTGTACAAAGTCATCAGATTGAATATTCTGTCTTTCCTTTTTTTGTTTTAATTTTTTTAAGTAGCAAAACCAGCAATTTCTTAGATGACAAAAGTAAAACCTTCCACAACCCATTCAGCTGAGTCTCTCAGCCTGATTTGCTGAGGCACCGAGTCTTGAGAGAGCTTCTATCTCCATGACACCTATGAGCCTCAGCCCTTAAAACGTCAAAAAAATCACCTTCAATTCTAAGGACAGAGTACACTATTACCTAAATCCACTACGAATAAAATTAATGTGTTTTTAAACTCTAATTTTCTTCAAATCCAGATTGATGCCTGGCACTCAGGTATCATCATGAGAAGCACATACAAAATTATGAAGACTTGAAGAATTCTATTTCTTCTGTGACACATACTGCTCTGTTACTGATGTCATGATACTGATATCTAGGGGGGAGTGAGAGAGGGTGGAGGGCTGTGCTTTTACAGACAACTATTTAGCTCCACTGGAATCATTAATACTGCCACCCAAATGTTGCCCTACTGTTTAACTGTACAGAAATTGCTGTAAAGGACCAGAAACCAGTTCAAATAAGGCATCCAGAGGCAGGTGTCCAGCACTGGGAGGTAAGAGAGTCTGGCTCTGTGGATGTGAGCTGAGCCATGCCAGCAAACAGACCCAGACCATTAATCTGGATTCATTAACACTGACTTAACCACAGTGACCAATGACTAGACACTCCTCAGATGAACAGTCCTTTTGTTAGAAGCGCAGAAGAAAAAAAATTCTCTTCTTGCATGATTGAAAACAACATTACAAATAATCTGTTGAGAGCTCCAATTTCAGGCTACATATTCAGCCTTCAATCTTGTATTTACCATCTTTTGGTGACTGAATTTTGCAACCTGAGTTGCACAAGGATTGTTTTATTAAACTTTACTCAGGTCCAGTGAAATTGAACGCAGCTGAAAAGCGATAAAACTTTTTCAAACTAACACTTGTTTTATATAATTTTAATCAACATTTTATATAGTTTAAAAAAATCATCTCAGGTTTGACAAATCCACCTCCTAATACTACTCTTAACTAAGAAAAATCAACAGATTTTCCTGACAAACTTCTAAGTCCATTTGAGCCTCTTTTGCTAATATACAGTTTTAAATTAGGTCAAATACAGTTTTAAATTAGGTCAAATAATTTCAAAAGAAATTATTTGAATTACATGTTTTATCTCCTTGAATTCAGTTAAACATCAAAGTACTTAAATAAATTATGAATGGTAACACGATTATAATTCATCCTAGAAGTAACTTATTTAGAATTTAATTGAAAAAAACCCATAAAAATGGAGTTTGGGGTTGGTGTTTTAGGACTTGCTTTTGTGTCAGTTCATTTTCAATACAAGGAATGACTTTTCTTTGTGAAGTTCATTCTGATTCTGTAAAATAAAGTGTTTGGTTTCTGGACATGAAACATTATGTTAATAACACCATTTAACTCACATCATAGAGCCTTATTGGAAACTAGACTTTTCACAAAATAAAGTATTTTCCAAAGCATAGGAATACTGTCATCCTCAAAGTAAACCCCCACTTCTTACAAAAAAAAAAAAAAAGTAAATCAGATAAACCTCTTTCTCAGAAGACAGACTGTTCTAAAGGAACTATACCCTCCACAAATACTAGCAAGTACCCAGACATGTGATTTATTGGAAACCACCTGGGATCTAAAAGGAAATATACTCAGAAACAATCACACATGGTACTGTGTATTTTAGTGTTAAGCTTAAATATTTCTTTTTTTTATCTTTTTTCTTCTCAGCAGCTGTACATGTGCTGTACCTCTAGGCTGCACAGTCAGGTACACAACAATTCGCTGAGATCCAATAATGTTGACAGCCTGGCATTCATACTGCCCCTGGTCATGCAGAGCAACCCTGGAAATCCTCAGTGTCCCAGAGGATAGAACCAAGTGTCTTCTGTCAACTGACAGCTGGCCTCCTGAAACACACAACAACATCATTTGCTCTTTATAGCACCAAAGTCCCTTTGTGTCAGAAAAAGGGAAACCCAGAAGGTTTTAAATTTGATAGAACATTAAAGTTTCTTAAAAACAAAACAAACAAGAAAAAAAAGTTTGAGACCTTTACTTCTAAGAAGATAAACATGAAAAGCAAACAATTTATACATATGCACAATCATAATTCTGATCTCTTCTCTGTTTGTGGTAGAAATAAATATTTTCATGTAAGGAGTATGATAAAGCTTTAAAATGAGAAGGCATAAAAACACCAACGTGTTACTGTTCATGTCATACTATTGCCACGTGTGTACAATACAATTTATCTCATTTGCCTAGGCCTAGGCAATCTACAGAAAAATACACATGGTCCTGAAAAAAAGGGAATATAAGAAAAATGAACACACATCAGTGTCTGTACTAGACCCTCCCTTTCTGGACATTTCATTTGATTGGAGCAGTCTAAGTAGAGGGAGAAACAGGAACGTTATCAGCATCAAAATGATGATCAGTTTGTTAAGAATCTGCTCAACGTACCATAATTTAGAATTTCCTAGGAGTTATTTAGCCTGCTATAGTTTTTTCACTTGAATCAACTGGCATTTTTGCTTACTGATAAAACATCCACTACAATATTTCTTCCTGCTGGATTTGGCTAAATGCCTTTAGAGGCGTAGCTTGATAAAACAGTCATCAGAGTGTACCCCGTTGTTTCTGTCAATGTGCATTAAGTGACAGAGATGCTGGTACACTGATGCCAATTACAGGCTGGACTGTTCCAGTTTCTGAAGAGAGAACATCCCACCTAATTTCAGACCTCCAGTTAATAACAGCCATCGCCATTTCTTCTGCAGTACAACAGCAGTGATACATACTGCTACGTGTAATTTGCCTCATATTCCTTAAACATTTATTATTAGGAATCTGTTATGGACACATGTATTTTAGTGAATCATTTTTACTTAATAATGAAAAATGCTTGGGCAGCTAGCTCCTGTGGGACACCTTGCCTTTCCCAGCTTAAGGAGGAGGAGATGAATTCTGTTTCCTTCAGAGATTGAAGCATCTAAACAAATACATGCAGTTCCTTTCAATAAAGAAGTGATTCCAATATGACTGCTAAACTACCCTAGTAGTTTGAAAGTAAGAATGGAACACACTTACCTCCTTTAGTCCAGGCAATAACAGGCTGGGGATAACCTTGTGCTTCACAAGGGAAGTCAACGGTTTGTCCCTCAATCACTGTTTTGTCTTGTGGAGTGACAGTAAACTGAGGCAGAGCTAGAGAAGAGGAAATAAAGCCATTAAAAAAAGAAAAATGCATTACTAAATTACACACTATTTCCTGTGTAAGTTGGAATAGTTCATATTGGTGGAAAGAGAGATGCTAATGGAATTCTTTTATATTGTGACCCCTAGAGAGAAAATAGTTAGGGCAGGCACTTGTGCAAAAGGAACATCTCTCTCACAACCTGGCCCTGATGTCAGTGAAGGCATATGGGACCTACTGTCACAGATCCAAAATAAGAGATACAGTAAGACTTGTAGAATCAAACATAGAGTCTTCCCTGGATTAAAAACACTCTCTTCTCTTTCTTTCAAAACTTCCCAGTTAAATTGTGAAGAAAATGTAACGTAATCAAAACCTTCCTGATCTGCTTGTTTTCTTCCATGAAAGCAATGAGCGGAACGTGGGCCAGATTCTGCAGTAGCACTGTGCACTACCAGTGGGAGAAGTGTTTGTTCAGCTCTCAAAACACAATTATCCACTGGTAAATAATAAATGAACAAACCACGCAGACAAGTTATTTTGTATAGCTTTAGAACTCATTAAGAAGGCATTTGCAGTCTTAACTGTTTGCCAACTAAAGATTTTAACATGAGAACAGAAGCAAACAAATTTAAAGGTTACTTAAAGTATTTTGGAAACAAAAGTTCCAGCACGAAAGTGTTCACAAAAAAAAATTATTTACATATACAGGAGACTTTTCATAGTTGTTCTCAAATACTTTATAATTACACTATTGACATACAATATCAAAATCATTGCCATCACAAGTTAGAGTACTTTGCTTTGCAGAAAAGCTGTGCTAATGCCTCAGCAGGCAGAACAGTTTCTATCAAACTCAGCAGAAAATGCTTCCACATTCACTGAAGTGTCTACAAAAGAAAAGCGATACAGACCTGTATTCAAAACTCCGTTCCTATTCTCCAGGCACAAATTCTAATCTTTAACATTGCTGCCTGTTACAGAAAATATTTAATCATTCAAAAATTTGACACTGCTTGTTTCTCCATGCAAACAAAACATAAGAAGTTAACATCTGAAAACATGAAACTTCTGATACTAATCAATGAAATGTAATTTTCGGGGAAATAGTATATAATATCTTACTGTGTGTGAAATGTATAGCAACTTCCCTAAGGACTAGGATAGTGCAATTAGAAGTAAAAACTCTTATGTTTTTAGTTTGGCTCTGTCAACACAGAAAAAAAGGCAAACCCACACAATTTCAAGTAATATGCCTCTCCTAGTTTAACATTATTTACCTTGGACTATGATGTATGCAGTTGCATGGATGTTATCTATGCTGTTAGTTGCAAAACAGGTGTACTCGCCACTGTCCTCCTGCTTTACATTTTGGATGTAAAGTCCTCCTGACGGAGTTATTGTGACACGAGGGTCATTGGGTAGAGGGGTTCTGTCGCCTTTGGTCCAGGTAATTCGTGGCTGAGGGTGCCCAGTTGCACTGCACTCCAAGGTAACGCTCTCTCCAACCAGCACTTCAGTATTTTGTGGGTGAATCACAAAACTTGGCCGGGCTGTGAGAAAACAGCAATGCCTAAATGCAGCTTTTAGCTTGCACAGCTCTAATTTAGACAAATACAATCTATAACTGGGGACACCTAGGGGGGTTAATAGTTGTTTTCCAACATACCTCTAATCTCGGTGCAAACTCTGCCTTGCTTTAACTCTAATCTAACTGCAGACACCAATATATAAAAACAAAACTCATAATTGCTCTGACTTTTTTTCTAAACCCCCATTAAAACAATTTTCAAATATTCTGTTCTCCCATGCTGATCTTTTAAAGGTCTCTTCAGAGGCATGGACACTGAGACCCAGAACACAAACAGGCTAAAAATTGCTGTAAGTGCACAAAAGCCAAAACTGATCAAGCTACATTTTAAGTAACTTTTCTCAAGTACATGAGTAATTTGCAGTGACATTTTAAGTTTACCTGACGCTGTGTGTCAAAACAAAATGTTCCCACAGAAAAGTCTGTGTTTCAAAAACATTACAGTCCTGGACAGGAATTTAGTCCTTGCAAACATGAGGCCTTGGCTAGACAGAGCTAAAAGGTTCTTGAGCAAGGGTGGCTGCACAGGGTGTGCCGAAGCTTCCATGAGTGGCCCGTTCAGCAGCTTGTGGTTTTTGGTATCCAGAGAGAACGTTACTGCATTGAGCAATGTTGGAATGTAAAACCTCTTTTCCAAACCCTTCTACAGCCTACAAGACTATTATCAAAATTGCATACTACAATAAACATATTAATTAACCAGCTGAGTTGCATTATTGTTCTAGGGATATTATAGCTTCATGATCTAGTTTTTAAGATGCCCAAGCCCAACAAATCTACATGTCAAAGCGCCAAAGCATTTTATTTTACTCTTATTATCAAAACAACTCTCTATCTGAATGCAAAATTCAGACGATATTCTTTACCTGGTGACTCAAAGTATCTAAGAGTAACTTCCTGAGTTTTCACTTCTCCAGCCACATTTTTTGCCATGCATTGGTAAATGCCTTGGTCTGTTTCTTGAGTATTCTGAATCATCAACGTGCCATCATCTAGCAAGTTTAGACGGGAATCTTCTTTCATACTGAGCTCATTACTGAGAAGAAAAGGATCTTCTAGAGTTAAACCTTTAAATCACAAGTGCAGAAAACTGCCAAATAATAAAACCCAGGAGATAAATTACCCAAAATAACTTGTGGGGGACAAAAAGTTTCACTTTGTTAAAAATAATGGAACTTTAAATTTTCTCCTAAAGAGAAGAAGAGGAAAAACAAATCATGAAACTATTTTGCTTCTGCAAGTAATGTATCTTCAAAATGAAAAGTTAAAATAATTTTATAAGGAAAAGCTTACAGGGAAAAAGCAGTGAACAAATACACATACCTGGTCTTTAAAAGGCTGTTCTAGTTGGCAAAACAATTAAAACTGTTTTCACTGGAAGTATGTCATGCAAGTTCAATATTCAAGATACTTTCTGCTAGGAGAGAGGTTAGTTGCTATAAAACCATCTTTGTGCCAACCTCTGCCTGGATTGTTAACGGAGCACTAATAAAATTGATTATATTTTGTACTGGTTTAAAATATAAGTTAAGGTCAGGTCTTCGGGTTAGGTCATGGATGAGTTTCTGTGACGTAACCTAAGAAGTCTTAAGGGGTTTTATTAAAGGAACTGTTTCTCAGTTCACTCCTCACTACATGATGAAGAAAGCACAGAGGAGGGATGAGATCACACCTCATATGTACAAAACCCAGCCTACTCGTCTACTCGACATACTGCTCAACAGGTTGATGGCTTTTGACTGAAATCTTGCCATATCCAACTACCTTGCAAAGAGCTTTGCTCTCATTCATGCAGCCAGGAAATGAGCCAGAGTCAATAATCCCTCACCCCAAGCTCAAGTTTCTTCTTAAAACTCATATGTATATTCTGAATACGCTTTCTTTGTGTATTGTAAATACATGAGCCAGAGAAAATTTTAAAGAAATAATTATAACATTCAAATTCAAGGCCCTGTTCTTTACATACTCCATAAATTCTGTACCTTTACTGCAGGAAGGGTTCTCACTGACATCAGCAGAAATATAAAACCAGGACTCTAAGCCATGCCATTTCATCACTAACTAACAAACTAAAATGTTTTATATAAACTGTAAGGGAATTTATGTTCCAGGTCAGGTTATCCATTAATAATGCTCTAATACAAATATCCATTTGTATTAGAGCATTATTAAGCCAAAGTCTGATTCGCTCATGGTAAACTCATAGTTCATGTGTCCATTGCAAGTTCGCACCAGTTTAAGGGGTGATGTGCCAGCACAAGGCTGGTTCAGGTGTGCTGTGCCCAGTGCAGCTGGAGGGAGCCAGGCTCTGGGCACAGTCTGAGCAACCACTCTGCAGCAGGCTGGCCCTTGGGCTGTTGAAAGATAGTCATTCTTTATAGAACCTTCCTCCATCTTCTAAATGGTGAGGGAAAGAGATGCAGCAGGTTGCCCAGACAACTTGTGCTATCTCCAGCCTTAGAGGCTTTCAAGACCCATCTGGATAAAGTAACCTGGTATAATCCTGCTTAGAACAGAAGGCTGAACTGGACACCTCCTCCAACCTTGGAGACCTCCTCCAACCTGAATTATGCTACAATCTTATGATATAAAGACTTGCCTACCCTCCATGTACTTTGAGGTTTGAGGAGGCTGGAAACAGACGTCTCTCCTCTCCCGGGACAGAGCTACACCTTGGAGGGAAGGTGCCTCTGAGGAACTAGGGCTCGAGAAAGAGTTCTCTGAAACTTTAATTGTATCCAGCTGGAGTCCTTAAAAAAATTTATCTTTTGCTCTGCCCCAAAACATATGCAAATGCTAAGTGATCCACAGATTGTACATGCAACATGTCCACAGTGCATTGCCTGGTACTTATATATAAATGATTTAGTATTACAGCTGTGAGCAGCTTTGCAGGTATACTACAGCTGAACACCTTACAAATAGTACTAGAGTAATAATACCTTCTAGTTACCAGCTCTTAAATGTTTAGAATTACTAATAAAAAAATATATGGGCCATAATTACTTCATATGCTTATTTTAATTATAGCATGCTTTTGCTGGAACTATTTCATATATTACCATATACAGCACATGGATATGCACCCAGAAATGTACACACACAGGCAAATGTACTTACATCAAGTTTCTCTCTTCCTCTTTTAAACTTACTTGTTTCGAAGCCAGATAATTTCTGGTTTAGGATTGCCTTCAGCCCTGCAAGTGAAGTACACTGTATTCCCTGAGGTAACATCCACATCCTGAGGCTCTGATGTAATTCTTGGCCTCTCTATATCAACAATAAAACATACAAAGAACTTTTACTTATTTTAAAACTACTAAAAACTGATAAATAAAAGTATTTCCACACATCTTGTAAAAAATATTTTTTACAAATGTTGCGACTTAAAATATGTATATGCTTAGTCAGGATTAAATACACTTTTCACTGTGCAAAAGTGACTGTGGGATTTCTGACCTCCTTCATTGTTCCTTAGGACCTTTCAGCAGACTGGAAATGGATTGTGCAAATTTGTATCAGGTTCTAAAGCGGCTGTTTTATTTATTTGAACAGAGACTCAAATTACCTATGAAGGAAAAACTTTAAAGCAGCAAGCACAAGTGCCATTTAAAATAACTTCCTCTAGATAAGTATCAGTGCCTAAACTTGCCTCACAGAATAATTTGTACAGCTTGCTTCCCTCAGTTTCCATATTCAGGCTCCATAGATGTGCAAAGAGCTGGTAGGATGTCATGTGCTCTATTCTTGCACCAAATTCTTTTTGTACTGTCTTTTTCAAGAACCTTGTAGATACTTATGGTCATAGTTCTCATGATCAGAACTATATCCAACACATAACCAAAGGGACAATTTACTTGTTTTATACCTTGGCTTCATTACATGGGTGGGCAGGGTAACGCCCACAGCTTGATGAAAAATCTGCATTTTGATTTCAGAACACAAGAGGTGCTGGGCCAAGTCCCAGGGTGCCCACGGGGCCAAGCTTTTGCACCCCTAGGGTGAAGGAATATAGACTAACAGAAGAATTACAAAGGTGCTTGTCAATTAATCTTCAGTGGCAGAGGATTTCAGTGCTTGTGTGGGGCGCTCCTTGTAATTATAGCTGAGTAAAAAAAAAAAATCAGTGGCCCAATCTCAATTCCTGCATCAACAAAAATTTTAAAGGCAAGAACTGTGTCATCAGGAGCAATTCAGTAAAGCTTCTTTCTTTACTTTCCCTCAAAGAGAAGGGAATAAACAACACCAAATAATATTAATGCAACACCATAGACCCTAGGTGACAATTCTGTTATGATCAGAACTGAAAAATAAAAGGGAAAATAAGTTATTATCCTACAGGATAATCACCGTTAGTTCTTCAAGGGGAAATTTCAAACATGTTTATATTTGTTTCATTAAATATAGGCTGAAGGGTAAAAGCAATCAATTCTGTCAGAAGCACACAAGAACAGAAAATGTACATAGAGAGATTTCTAGAAATAACCAGTATTAACCAGAGGTGGTCAGCATTAATAAACAGAATAATAAATTCTAATTCCCCCAAAAAATACAGTTTAGGTACATGCAGCCCATTAAATAAGCCATCAGGAAGTGGCAAACCCACCACAGTTCAGTTCCTCTGGTGTTATGGTGGCCACTGATCTTCCCTGGATCCTCCGTGGATACTCACAGGTGGCTGCTGCTTGGGCGTTACCCGACTCCGCGTACGTCTTGAGCAGCTCCGCCAGCCACAGGATTTCACAGTCGCAGTGAAGAGCGTTTGAGTCCAAACGCCTGCACAAAACAAGGAGCAGCCACAGCTCTGTTAGCAAGCCTCAGCCACTGTGCTAGGATCAACACGGCTCTGTAAATGGAGCAATGCCTTTATCTGTGAATACAGACAACAGCCAACATGCAATACAGGCGATGGTTACTTGCTTATAGGCATTATGGTAGTTTTTATTGGAAGAATATGTATTATTTTTACTGCCCAAAAGGACAAGCTATATAAATTATTTAGTCTTAAAAATAATGGTTATAAATAATCCCAATTTAGGAATTAAACTATTTTATTTCCTATTAGTTTAGCTTATTTATAACTAAAGAAAATAGATATAAAATGATGTTCTCTATCTACACCCATAAACAACTGGACCACAGTTAAGAAAAAAAAAAATTTAGTATTTAAAACAATGACACCATAAAAGGCATTTACAAGGAAGATAAATATTTCAAGAGAAGATACAGTTTAATTGGGTTATTTAAGATTTCATTAGTTCAATAATAATTCAATTTACTTACAGTCTCTTCATAGATTCTAAGTGACTAAATGTTCCAGGAATCAAATGAGCTATTCTGTTGTTATGCAAAAACCTGTTAAAAACACAGAAATACGCATGTAATAATTCAGATTCTGTAATGCATTAATTTCATTTACATACTTCTGGAAGGTTTTTGACAGAAAGTAATCTAAGGAAATTTAAGAAAAAAAATTGAACGATTCAGCAACTCATGGTCTGCTGTTTTTTAAGTGGCCTCCAAGGTGTACTTGGGTATGTCCATGTTGCGAAAAAGAAGCCATAAGTAACTACAAGGAAAGGAGTTCATACGCATTGAAATTAGAAATTTAAAAAAAAAAAAAGGGTCCTAAATAAATTGTCTAGTCCTTCATTCATAACATTTATTTTAGGCCAAACATTGATCACAGATCTTTGAGAAACAGTTTTGCAAAAGAAAAATAAACCACAGGCAATGCTCACTTCTGCATGCCTCTAAGGTCAGCTTCACCAAAGTGTTATTGGAAAGACTATGTAGTAGTTACAGTAAAAAAACTGGATTAAAAACAATCTATGGCAATGATAAAAATATTATTTTTTTAGTTTCAAATGCTTGATTTAATTCAAACAAGGAAGCAAGCTGTCTTCTGAATCTTACCCCAAGAAAAACAAACTTACAGCCTTTCAAGTTTTGGAAGATGAGTAAAGGATTCAGGTTCCAACGTTTCTATTTGATTAAAGTGCAGATACCTGGAAATATGTTAAACAAAAAGAAAAATACTGAAACAATTTTCTTAATTGGTGAAATATTCAAAGAACTTATTGTTTGCATACTGTTTACAGATCTAAATGGCCATAGTGATGTAGCAGCTTTTTTCAGTTACCATCTGAATCTCAGACTTGAATCTGAGAAATAAAAGACGAAAAACAAAGAAGGGTTTGCAGATTGCTACATTGAGTGTATGTGTATATATATAGGCAAAAAACCCCAAACATTGCTTTGGAGATTTTGGAGATAATACTTTGAATGCTATTTTGCCAAATCTGATGTTCACTGTATGTATGCTTGGAAAAAGTTATTGAAAAAAGAGAATTATTATTTTTTCATAGGAAAAATGTTAGGTTATTCAGAAAACATTTACAGTTTCCAGCACAATAACATTTTTCGTGGGCAAATGTTTTCATTTCTGTGAGTGAAAATTTCAAAAGATGCTGAGAAATAACCTTCTCTAGTCCATGAACACCGGCATTTAAAGCTGTGAATGCTCTCAAAACCAAATTTGTAATATAAACCCAAGTTTGACTAACTTGACTTTAGACAAAGGGTTTCCTAGCAATCGGTGCTGTTTGATGCTCTCTTGATGCTTATGCAAGCTATTAACATAATACAACAATAAATCTACACAGCTGTTAATGCTGTAAAATTGAGAAAGTTAATATAACAAGATTATTAATCAGACTATTAATCTGTAACTGTTGTGAAAATGGACTGCAAAGGCAGGATCATTCCAGCATCTATTTTGTCGAGATACTCCTTAACCTTACAGATGAGAAATCAAGATGTAACAGATAAGAGTGGCACAAGAAACTGTGAAAATTATTTATGGATTTTGGATCCTGGCTATATCCAAATGTATTCAAAACTCTTTAAGTTTCCTATTTGACCTCTGACAAACTCAGGAACCTCTGGAGAATGTGCATATAGAGGAATCACTGTGGTCTGGAGAACAAAAAAGCCTGTCATTTAAAAACAGTGAGAACAACTCAGAGCTCAGTATCTCCTGAGCATCAATCTCCCAGCATGAAAAGGACAAGGACATGGGGATTCGCCTGTGCTGAGCCAGCTGGTGGCTGCACAGAGAGGAAAGCGGGAAGAAGCAGTGATTCCAGCCAAGGCCTTGCAGGGAGCCCTGGAAGGCGCGTGCAGCGGGAAGCCAGGCACGTGCCTGGCAGCCTCCCAGCACAAGCACGAGCCAGCAAGCAATGCCAGGGAGCAGTGAATGGGGACCACAGAAAAAGCCAATAAATCATGGCATGATCAAGCACATCAGTGTCAAGGCTGCCTGCTGCCAGTGCAAGGCGTGCCCACAGAGAATCCTGAGCATAGAGTATGGTCTTGTTAGCACGAAGAACCAAGAACTGCATCACCTTGCTGGGACTGCCCGTTTTCATCTCCCCTTTAAACATACAGGGCAATTTCTTCTAAATTAAAAAGACAGGTCTTAAAGGCAGGTATTTCCTGCAAGGTTCATTCAGCTTGCCAGCAGAGAGAAGAGGGACCTCAGTGAGGAAGGACTGGCAGGACAAGGACAGTGCGTGGCCCAGCCATGAGGTGGGCAGGCACAGCTTGCCAGGAGCCAGGGCTCTGCTCTTCCACCTTCCAGGATCAGCAGCATATGGGAAGGGGCAAGGCAAGGTGAAGATCACCGTAATGAAAGAGGACAAAGGGAAAAGCCAGGCACGACTACAGGGTTTGTTACCTCTGCAACAGCTTTCATTTTGGAAAGAATTACAACCACCACTTCTTTTGCAGGCAGCAGTGATTTTTTCCTTTTTAATCTTCTTAATTCTACTTGCATTTTTATGCCTCATGAGCACCTTGCAAACACATCTCTTTATATTCCAAATAAATTAATCTCTTGTACTTCTTTGGCATTGATAAGGCAAGATTTGTAGGCACTTCTTATTCAAACAAAAAATTACATTGGTAAAAGCAGACACACACAAAAGAGGCACACAACCTCTTCTGGGCCACGAATCAGGATGAAATTAGAAGGAGAGAAAAAGAAAGAATACCTCTGTCAGATAGTTTAAGTAGTGTATATATTGCAAAACTCAAAGCAGCAGCCCATAATGGCTGTTTAGTATTCAGGGCTCTCAGAATTACAGATGCAAACAATATGTGCCTGAAAAGTCACCTTGTTTTTCCAAACAAATTTAAAAAAATATTTCTGTTATAAACATTGCCTTGTTTACAAGCTCACTGCTATCATTGCGGATACAAACACAATAATTCAGGTGCTGAAGAACATTATAACAGCTCATTTCACCTCATCAGATATCACGCTGTCTAAAGTAGCTCAAAAAAATCAAATCATGAAATCCAGCTGGAAAATACTCTCAACTGCTGCATAGTAATTGGGCTACATAAGGTAGTTGGGTTTTGCAGGTCTTTAAATTATGACCTAAAAAAGTCCTGAGCAACTTATCATGCAATTTATTAATAGAACAAGGTGTTAAATATCTGGCCAAAATAATTTTTAATTCAAAACAAATAGATGCAGAAACCAGATTGCATTTTAAGCCTGCAATAAAGAGAATAAAAAATCCTTGGCATTATGACCTGTGCTTTAATCCTGTTTTATCACTTAGATTTATCACTTCTATTATTTTCTTCTATGAACCACATTAAAGTTTTGCAAAGGTATATTTCAACATTGTAATTAATATGGTAATTTCTTGGATTTAAAATTCACTTTAAAGGTAATCATATTCAGGAAATCTCTCACACTGGCATATCTTTATAGGTATCTTTTATGTTCAGAGTACAAAACACTAAAAATAGTAGTATCATGTAATAAATTAGATATGTAAAAGACTTTCAGAATGAAAATGGGAAGAAAAAGAATGCAACAGTGATTTTTAAATACTTACATGTCTTTCTTTTTTAATTCTAAACTCACTACCAAGAATTAAACAGAATGAAAGGAAATACTTTCAGGGAAAAAAAGTCCAAATGAAACACCTCGAGAGGAAGATTAAGATTTTATCAAATAAGCATGGTATAGATTGTCTTTCTTATTATTAATTTTGTAGGACAAATATATACAGTAAAATTCAGTCCCAGTGGCATTTTTCACAGCACTAAATTTAGGATTATATCTTATGTAGCTTTGTAGTTTTTGTGGAGGAGGACTTCTATCATATATGCCAATTGTTCTTTTTCTAATAGTATCATCACATCTTTGGGGAAGTACTTACTAACCCATTAGCTGATTATAATCTATGTTCTGAATATTTAAAGAGCATGTTTGCCCTTTTGATTATTTGAAAGAGTTTGAACACACATATATGTTCCATATTTCTCAAAGAGCTTTCCCTGCTCAGGGAAAACAAGTAGCAGCTTTAAACCACAAGAAAAAAGATTCAAATGTATGTTTTCGTAATGATATAAATATTGGAACAGGATACTTAAGGAGATTATGGAATCCTCACTGAAGACTTTTAAAATAAAAGTCTAGGCAAGTATCTGTCTCCAGTTTCTTGTCCCTAGCTGATCTTATTGTAGAATAATAAGAATATACTTATCAAGACCCCTGTCATACCATTTGGGTTTGTTTGTTTATTAATTAATTATCTTTCATTATTCCTCTCCACAGATAGTTTTAGCAGCAACTTTACACAGACTCCACTGTGTTAAATGTGCATACCTGCTGATATAAAGTTATGCAAAAATCAGGAACTTGTAGCATAAAACAAGAAAATAAATAGCAACACCCCAAAAATACTGAGAACTGAATTGAGGTAAATAATATAACAAACTGCATAACTATGTGTTAGTTTCTGTTTTTGTCTATTAATTCCGCCTAAATATGTATATGTGTACATAAACTACATCATAACTAATAACAACTTATAAAGAACAAAATCAGTATGTCGTATGAAAGTTATAAGAAGATGCATAACTAGGATTAGCTAAATAGATTTAAATAATTCAATTAATATTTGGGAATCCCACTAGTTAAATACTGGAGAGTACACCTTTTGTCCCTGATACATACAACTCATAAGTTGAGATCTCAAAAATATGACAGGTATTTGGAAGCAAAGCAATGTAAACACATCTGGAAATGGACTCCATTTAGAGCTGGATCTCGGGATGACCTCCCAAGCGGGCTATTTGTGACATTTCAGGTGGGGTTCAGCTGTCAAGCCCAGGCACACAGAGGCACAGAGCATACAGAGGCAGTGCTCCTTGCCTTTCGGGTGTTCTGTCTGCCTTCCGGCTGCTGCTCTGAAAAAATCCAAGCTTCCTGCAGCTTTCTGCTGTCTTTGCCAGAGCCAAACATATGTCTTGCAGATTTTAACAGTGTCTAAGCTGGTACTAGGCACCTACTTTTCATGAGCTGACTCTCTCCCTTCATGCCCAGCCACAGGTGAAAAGTTAGGTGATGAAATATGTATGGCTCAGTGTGTTCAAGTACCTAAACCTGCCAATTTTTCTTCAGAAATTACCCTTGCACAAATGGTTTCAAGATCCGATTCAAAGATCCCTTATTCCCTTGGCAGAAATTTCCAAAGGAAAAGCTATGTTGACTACATCAGCAGCTAAGAATTCTGCTGCAGAGGTTTAAGGAGGAACCTGCCAGCTGCAGTAAATACTTGGGGGGTTTTGTCCCTTATATATGCAACAGGCCTCCTAAATCTAACTACATTTAGTTTCTGTTAACAACAACAATCACCAAAAATGTTTTTGCTTTGCTGTGCAGGTATTTTTTTAAAAACAGCTACCAGTTGAATTCTGCTTCACTGGAGCAGAAGAAATTGCTGTGAAACAAGTCTTTCTCTGAAATGTGGTCCACAGTGTCTCCTTTTGAGAACTCTGCTGAGCATTGAGAACAGCATTTGGCTGAGTTAACACAACCAGTAGCAAAATATTCTTGCCACAGAGACCTCAAATGCAGAAATATCGACTTAGTACTGTCAATACAGTTCAAAACTGAAATTAGGACACTTGGGAATTTGCTTGACAAGAGTAACTCTTGTCTTGTCAGCAGTTTTTCTCCAAAGCTAATGTGATAAAACAGACCCAGTAGAGTCAGAATGTATTTTTTTGTCTAACATGCATAAATGCCAAATCTCTCATAAACTAAAAATCTCAAAGAGTACTCTCCATTAAATTTATTTCTGTGCCTGCCACTGGTCTCATGTGCTCCCATTTTCCCTCCTGGCAAGCTCTCTTTAGGAGAAAAGAAGAGCTCTAAAAAAGCAGTGAGCTCTGATGTAGGCAGTGGGGAATGTGTGCCCCCACTCCCCAGCAGCTGCAGGTGCTGCCACCACACACGGGCAGGCAATGGGCAGTGACTCTGCCTGGTTCCACTTCCATACTTCACAGCTAGAGATGAGACTCAAGCCCTGAGTCTGAATCTCAGTTTCATACTGAATAATGTTGATGTCTCAAAAGTTTGAGTTTAAGCTGATACAATGTGGTATCACTGTAGGCATAGAGGCTTAACTGCCACACAGTGGAAAAGTGCATTCAGAAGGCGTTAATATTTCAAACTGATTTATGTTTTTCAGTAATAACATAGATCAGTAGGAAAAAAGAACTCATGAAAAAAGGACAAACGTTGCCTCTTGCAGGCTATGAGGCTTGTGGCATGGGGAAGAATATGACTTTGGAAACATTAGTAATTCAATAAACGGGCCTCAGTGTTCCAAATTCTACACAGAAATTAAGTATTGCTATTAGCATGCAAGTAAGCCCTACCAGGTGTTGTCAATATGGCACAGTAATAATTTCTAGAGTAAAAGGAGAAGGAAGAGAAAGGCATTAAGGAAAAAAAATTACATATTTATATACCTTTTATAATTAACACTTCTGTTTTACATAGAAGCTCCTCATTCAAAAGGCATCTATTGCACTCTAAAAGAAGCATGTATGATTTTGTACCCATATGAAGTGTCATTTTATTCCATATACACTCTGTGTCTACTAATATCCATTAAAGGTTTACAGTAACAAAGAAGCTGGTACATATAGAACACTTGTAATACATTGATACCTTTCAGCAGTTTAAAAATTTATATTCAGCCCCCAATTTATACACTACAAAACTCATTGGTTTACTACTGTTATTTGGTAGTCAAACTGTGAAACAACTACACATTTGCAGCTTTTTCATTTTTCTAAACATTATCACAATGAATGTAGAGCAATGCTTTCTGATCATAATCATAAAATTGTTAAGGCTAGAAAAGATGTTTAGGATTTTCAAGTCTGACCATCAGCCTAGCACCACTACCACGTTCATCACTAAACCATGACCTCAAAGTGCCATATCCAGTCATTTCTCGAACACTTCCAGAAAGAGTGACTCCACTGCTTCCCTGGGCAGCCTGTTTCAATGCTTTACCACCTGTTCCATGAAATTTTTTTTTCCTAATCTGCAATCTAAACTTTTCCTGGTGCAAGCTGAGGCAATTTCCTCTTGTCCTGTCACTTGTTACCTGAGAGAAGAGACCACTCCCCAGCTCACTAAAACCTCATTTCAGGTAGTGGTAGAGAGAAGTAAGGTCTCCACTGAGCCTCCTTTTCTCCAAATTGAACAACCCTGGCTCCCTCAGCTGCTCCTCACAGGATTCATGCTCCAGCCCCTTCACTGTCTTCACTGCCCTTCTCTGGACTCACACCAGCAATTCAAAGTCTCTCCTATAGTGATTATAAAACAAAATATAGTTGAACTTAATGGAATCAATACAACTGTGTTTTGTTATGCTTAGGACTGCATTCTTCATTTTTTTTTTTTCCGGTAAAAATTATTCTTCATTATACAGGAAAAGAAATATGATTTTAATTGATCTTTGTGGAGGACATTACTGAAACATCTACATTGCAAATTATAAATTTCCTTACTTTTTAAACATCTGCATATGGCAGTGATTAACACATATAAATAATAGCAAGGTTTTTATTTTAAAAACTACTCTTCTTCACAGTATAACAAAACTGGGTTGAACTTGCAGAGGCTAATTCAGCTTTAGTTATGCTGCATAAAACAAAGTAACTGCTGCAGTCAAAGGAATTGAGATAACATAAAAACCTGCAGAAATGAAAGCAGAATCTATCTCTAAGTAATACACATTAGTTTTCAACATTTTCCACAATAATTCTCCTTTGTCAAAGCTAAGTAACAATGTATAGGGACATCAGGAATGCAAATCACAAATAAAAGACAAACATAGAAATGAGGAATTTGACACAGAGATCAATTGCGGTTTTTTCACATGCAAATGATTATGGGGCTCTCTGCCCAACCCAGGGAGTGCAGACATGCAGAGCATGCAGGTAGGATGTACGGATCAAGGCGTGCACTTTTCCTCTGCAGGGGAACCATGGAGATGACAGCACAGAAGAGAAAAGGCACTTACAGTTGTTCTAGAGAGGCAAGTCCTTTAAATGCTTGCCTGTCAATTGACTGGATTTCATTCTTGTACAAATAGCTGAAACAAGAAACAATCAGTAATATTAGTACACAAACAAGAGCTACATGAAGGTGGAAAAGAAGAATTAAGTTGACACATGAAGACAGTTTTTCTGTCTAACTACATACTAGAAAAAAATACAAATCAAAAACTAAAAACATAAAAATCTCCTGTCCTTGAGATTTCATCCCAAATATCTACTAGGAAAGGTAGAGGTCTGGGGCCTTGAAGACCCTGATACGCAGATGGACTTGGGCTTCCCAGTGCTCATGGTATTACTTACTGGATTTCTGTCCCTTGTTTTCTTGATTGGTTTGCCAAAAGTCAAAATAAATTCAACTCAATGGGACAGAATTGCATTAGAAATGCCTTTACCAGAACGCACCAGGGATGCCACTGGCCTCTTACTTTCTTTAAAGTATCTAATCTGAATACTGGTACAAATATTCAAATTAGGATAGAGTGAGTCTTTTACGGGACTTGGAGAACAAACAGTGGGAAATTTCTGTAACTCTGCCTGTGTCACCTTTGGAATATTCACAAAAAATACAAGTTAAAATATTGATATCACATGATAAAGTAGCCATGTATATTTGTTTTATCACTGTGTAGAAGATGGACATTAGGTCCCCATTGATACTCTATAATATAAACAGGATAAGCATGCAGAGTATCAGTATGATCACATGTGTTGCCTATACCTTCTTTATGGAATTAAAACAAGAAGGATGAGTGTATGTGCTCATGTTCATCATGCTCTTAGCGGCAACGATGGTTTAGTGAGGGGCTATTGGAGAAAAATCACACAGTTTAGCTGATGATTACAGTTTCTGCATGGAGGCAGCAAATGAAAATACTTTGGGGGTTCAGTGTCAGTCAATCTTTTTGTGTTAAGATACGCACAGGTTTGCGGTTAAGAACTTTTTCACAATTATTTGATGAATGATTTGAAACTCAGTTAATCAGGTATGGGTTTCTATGAAAAGGGGATGAATAGACTTTGTACCACAAATGACTTTATTAGCAGGCATCTTATTAGTAGTGGTTTCAGGCTTTCTATTATTACAGTTTTCAGTAACTTACTGGAAATATTGCAAACTCCTTTTGATGCAACAGAAAAAATACGGGCTCTGCTGGAGGTGGTGGCAGTTTTTACACTGATGTGACAATGGGCAACATTTCACAATAGGCCCTAACAAGGAAAGAAGTTGTAGGTATTTGATTTTCAACTAATGACAATTTTGGGGAACAATAAGGAGTAGTATCCTTCCTTTGAGTCTAAATTAACTTTTCCAATGCACTGCTTGCTGAGAATCCAACACATTAATATACAGAGATTCCTGTGTGCTTTATTAACATAGATAGGCATCTGAATAAAAAAGCAGAGTTCTTCCAAGAACAGGTAATATGGAAGTAAAAATTTCTGAGGTTTTAAAATATTCAAAACCAGAAAAAAATTACTGTCATATGAAATGACTGTAAAAACTTTAAAAGTCATTTGAAAACAGTTATTATATGTCTGGAACTGGTTTTTGTTCTATTTGAAAAAAATATTTCGTGAGTATTAAAATATTTGTTTAGGTTCAGATTTACCAGTTCATTTGAGGATCACAGTCATTACAATTTTCTCTCCTTAATTTTCCTCTCTGTTTGATATTCAATTCCTATCTAAAATTCTCCCAGGAAAATAAAACATGCCTTTTCACTCCTTATAAATTTTGAGGACTGAACAGCTGCAGTGTTATTTATCTTTCTTAATACACTTAATTCCACTTGGCAGTGTGGAAATCCCTCTTATTTCTGAGCACTAAACTTCTGGTCAGACCAGAGAACCAAAGTAGTCTTTGACAGTTTTGATAACCACCCTCAATTAATTGTCTCTTGTAGACATTTCAACAATTTTATTCAAAAAATCTGAACTAATCAGATTTTTTTAAAAGTTTTACCACAATCATTCATATAACTTTTATTTATTCTCTGCAGACAAAAGAAGGCAGAGAGTGAAACTCAGAGGTGAGTTAGACTGAGACAATGACTGTAGTATTGCAGGCTTTTACCACCATACTGCAGAGAGGGGAGCAGCCTTAAGGAGTTTTTACCAAGCCACTGCAGTGAACCTTCATTTGGGATTCAGCACCAAACCAGAGCTTTTTCTATTCTGACCAGAAAAACCTCAGCTGCACGAAACCCAACCAACCTCAGTCAATCATATCCTTCCTCCACAGAGAAACCCCAGCAACCTCAGGGTACATGTCCTATGACAAATGTGTTAACCAGACTTCCATTTAATTGTGTAGCTGTTTCAGTGAGGATATTAACAGAAAGAAATATTTTTAATTATTTGCCTAATGGAGAGAGACATGATAGACTATAAAGTACAAATAAGTATTACTTACAAAAAATATTTGTCCCTCTAAAATGGTACTGTGCACATACAGTGTTACAGAAGTAAAACTTTGTAAACACTGCTAAATTTTAACAAACATTCTCAAAATTTATCTCAGTTACATTATCAGAAAACAAATTTAGTACAATTAGGGAAAAAATAATTCATCATTTAATTTACCTTAAAGCTCTCTTATAGAATTGAATATTTGAATTTTACAGGAGAGGAATAAGCAGTGGATTAAGATGAAAAACTGATATATTCTATTAAGACTTTCTTTTTTTTTTGACAATTACTAATACCTATTTTTAGAAATGTTTAAAAAAAAGAGTCTTTTTTTTCCAGAAATGCAAGCAAGGCTGATAGAGATCAGAGGTACTGGTCATATACTTAGGAAATGAACAAATAGGTAATCAGTTACCAGAAAACTTGGAAGAAAAAGTAGCTTTAATTAAAAAGCCTGCTAGATTGCCCATGAGGATATTATTGGGGGTTCATTTTTTTCTTTTTTTTTAATGGGCCATATTTAAAATCATCTGATTCAAGGAAAGTAAGATTCAGATGTATTTGTTTGGAAGTGGAGGGAAAAAAAGGTAAAAGTAACAGGCATTGTAGAGTTAAATCTCACAATAAACACCCAAAGGCAGGTTTACACAGGAACATGAAAGAGACAGTGGAACTAGCAACATGAATTGCAAAGAGAAGGGATCTGGAATCTCTGGAGGTGCCCAGAGGACAAAGTAACATGACCAAGACAGCAAGAGTGGCAGAAGGCACAGAAGGAAATGACACCTAATCTCATTCTGAAAAGGTGAGGTCAGAAACTCCGCATTTTGGCCAATTTCTAATGCATCACCTACCACTATTACTTCATTCATCAGACACAAAACAAAACTTGCATGCTCCCTGTTAGCATTTCTGGAACTGATACACTTCACACAGTCTTAATTACCATTTACTACATGCTGATGGTAATACTTCTATGTCTGTTTCCTCATCTGTGCATTTAATACCAAATGAACATACAGTGTTGTTGACAAAGTTAATTTCATTCCCCAGTTTTATTTCTTTCACTTCCTTCATTTTCTAGCTCACTGCTCTGTAAATGTCTAATACATGTTCTCTTTATCTGGAAAGCTTTTTTTAACAGCTAAGCTATATTATATAGTTTTCCATATCTCCTCCTGAATTCTTTCTTTTTTAACTTACCTTCATTTTTTCCACTTCTGATTCCAAATCTTCGAGTATTCTACATGTTGAAATGGTAATAATGTGTCTACCTTCAATTCCCAACTATCTTCTCCCTTGGAGAACAAACTGTTGACTTTTAAGCTTAGGAAGAATTATCCTATGAAGTTTCCACAAGTTTACCTGCATCTATATTTTAAGGTTGGGAAGCTTACTAAAGAGCCTTATTACCAAGACTAAGGCATGTAGAGTAAAGACAGATGGACAGAAAAGCAGACAAGCAGGAAAAAAAGGAAAAGAAAGTACCCTCTTAGTTTCACAGCAAAACAATAATTACACTTCTTTCTTTGCAACCTTTAGTATATCAATACAAAACCAAATTATTACCACAAACAGCACAGCAAAATCACACAAAACTGCTTTTATAATTGCCAGAATTTCAATTACATATAGAACAAGATAATAAAATATCTAAAAAAAGGTTAAAAAATTACGTGCACAATTTTCTTCTTATGATTGAAGATCAGCTTTTACAGTGATGAATACTTTCAATGCAGAGAAAATTGAGAAAATATTACTCTTTGACAAAATGTGTTCTTCAGACAATCGTTCTGCTAACATATACTCCTCATAAAACTCTAAGCTCAACTTCAGAAAAGAATAGTACAAAGAAGCATTTGAAAACCCTGATAGAGATCCTGCTGAGAATTTTTGTTTGAAAGCAAAAGAGCTGATCTTCAGCAGTCATACAGGAGTGAATCTTAATCGCTCAGAGACTGTTTCAAAAAAATACGCTGCGTTACACTTTATATATTTTATATAAAAATATATCCTTGTGAATATTTTTACTTAGTTNCCACTGAGAAATGACAGGTTTTTTTAAAATTAGTCAGGGAATTATACATTTTCAGAACCACATGTAATCCAGCACAAGTTGCCATAAGAACAGAAGTAACATCATGGATCAATGCTCTAGTTTTATGAAACATGACAGTACAAGTTAGGTTTGCAAATACCCACAGGATCAGATTATACTAAACCTCAATTCTTCCAGGTGATCTGACTTTATAATAGTATATTCTGAGCAGTATTTCTAACTTTTGTACAATCACTCCCTCCTGTTTTCTACTTCAGTGGATCATATTGGAAAGAAATGTTTTGTTCCCTTTTTTTCACAGAATACAGTTTGCCTTCAGTTACTCAGCTGAAACTTTTGCTGAATGGTATTGATTTGTCACATTTAAATATTCTGTGTTGATAATCTGACCATACCAGATATTTTGTAATTTTAAGGCTGTACAATTTAAACATTTTTCACAGCCATCAAAACAGGCAAAAAACTCTTAAAGTTTATTTTTTCAAAACAAAGGATAGCTTTGAAGAACTCTCTGCAGTTGACTAAATTACCACACTGAACTTTATATTTAAATTTTCCAGGGAACAGCAGGAAAATAAAAAGATCTTCCTCTAAACAATATAGATACTGACAACCATTACTACATGTATATGAAAACAAACCAGAGATCAGTTATCTTTTTTCACTCTTTCATTGAACTGAACACATTGCATAGTTGAGCTTTATTTCAGGTTTACTACAGCTAGGTAAAGGCAAGCATATGAAACAAAGAAGTTATGGACTGTGAAAAGAAGTTTAACAAACCTCACATAGTAAAACCTTATGTACTACACAACCAGAACCATCATTTGTTGTAACAAATACAATTGTTGTAACAAATACAATCATCATGGACTTTAATCATTCATTGGCAACAGTCTGTTCAATGTTCTTTTCCCTTCTATTGTGTATAGGTTAAACAATTTCATTACTGAAAGACAATACACATAAAATGAGAGCAGGAAACGTAATCAAGCACAACTTGTAAAAACAGGTAATGTGTCTGCACAGATTTATGTGATTTTCTCCCTGCTCCCACCTCCTTGGAGGTCTTCTGGCTGTATTCTTGGAAACTGCATGGAAAATTCAGCTTCTGATTTGTTTCCAAAGCAATGAAATCTCAATGCGACCTTTTTTTCTGTACATCATTCAAGCAACCATCAATCCATACTTCAAGACAATGGAGCGAAACTTTTCTAAATTACACTCCATAAGGTCATCTCCAGAAACCAGAGCTGAGAATCCATGACAACTTACTATGCCGCTTTAGTCTATTATACAGACAAAAAAAAAAATTGTGATGCCTTTTGTTTATAAACAAATATAATAAAATAATAATAAATTGTTTATTTTATTATGTTATTATATTTGTTTATTATTTTGTTTATTTTTGTTTAGTTTTATTATTATTATTAATATCCTTGGTATTAAAAAATACCCTTGGTTTCTTAAAAAAGAGAGAAGTTAAGCTTAAAATATATACAAGCTGACTGAAAACCTAGAACTAAAAGCAAATCATATACATACTCTGGTATTTTGGGTTTGACTGAATTTTTCACTTCCGAATTCAGTGAAAAGTTTAGGGATAGTTAATAAGCTTAGGTAAGATACAAGCTTCTGCAGACACAACCTTTGGACTAGCTACTTTTAAACCACTTTTCAAAAGACAAAAACTACCTGCGTGAAGATTTCAGTGAACCATTGAAGAGGTGGTTTCCTACACCTTCCAAAGTATCCCTTTTTAAATTATAAGTTGCATATAATAAACAGCAGCTAGGAAGTCCTTTAAAATGTATTGCCTACAGGTAGCAGTCTTTTATTAGCAACTGCTTAGAGAAACACAGTTTCCCCACCCCATAAATTCATTTCACAGATTTTCAGTGCAGTTTATCTCCTGATATAGTGAGTTAGATTAGAAATCATCATCTCAGATTAGAACACTTTTCCACTGAAGAAGCTGTTACAAAGTGATAAAGAAAGTAGCATTCATTTAACTTACAGATATTTCAGATTTTCAAGATCTTCAAATGCCCCACTAGGAATTCTTTTGATTTGATTGTTGTTTAGAAGCCTACAAAAAAAAAATAAGTAACTGTTTATTAAGAAAAGAAACACTAGAAAAAATGTGTAAAAGTAGGGGCAACATAGTATTAAATAGAAAATGCTTTTTCCTCTAAGAATAACTGTTAGAGAAAAAAAAGGTTGTGTTTACAGCTGCTCAACCACTCTTACAGGTGAAAACATTAAAAAATTAGACAGAATTTAAAAAAAAATAAAAAAAAACCCTCAAACCCACAAAACCAGCAACAAAGATTAACAAAACGCCAACCCCAAACAAAAAACAAGAAGACCGACACAGAAATGGAATAATGTAGTTTCTTGAAGGTATCTGAGATGTAGATGAAGGGGGGAAACAATCCTCCTGCCTCAAGTCTACACATCAGTTTGAAATTGATACAAACAAAGATTTGTCACTAGCAGGTGCATTAAAGTGACTTTTCTCAGATGTTTCTTACCAATATCTTCTGTACTGGGCTCTTTATTATACAGGAACACAGCTGTATGCACAGATTTGCACTCATCCCTCATACACTAGTTTTATAAAGAGAAGGGAATTCAAACTTAATGTATCCTGTCTTTATTTGGGACTTGTGGATATCACTGATTTTGACAGTTAAAACTTGAGCTGGATATCTGGCAGAAATTGTAATCCAAAACTGGGGATCAGCTGTAAAAAGAGGTATGATCAAAGGAGACTGGAAATAGGGACAGTTAGTAAGAATATCTTGGCAGTGCAGATTTGGACAATATACATTTTGGGGGAAGTCCTATCATTTCTTCTGGTGTGAACAGAGAGTACAAGATGTGTCAGTATATTTGTCGTGATGTGCCTGCAGATAAATAGTGATCCAAAGCTCACTGATATTACTACTGTATTTCAGTTCATGCACTACTTGTGTTCTGGGAAAGTCACATTTGCAATCATAAATTATGTACACTTAAAAGTAAAAATAACTGTATATCTTGATTCCTCCTCATGCCTGCTAATATATTAAAGAAGAGAAACATGCATGTATTTATTTTAAAAGTGATGCCTGAAGGAATGATAGAGAAGATACAAAGTTAAAATGGCAATACTCATACTAATTGTATTATTGGTTGTAAAGCATCTTTTAGAAAGACTTCTCTTCACAATCGTATATGATAACAAAGACCTCCATGAAAGGCAGCTCAGTAGTAACAAAACCATTTGACTCCCGCCAGTCCTGATAAGCACAGTTCAGAAGTTCAGAATATTACAATTTCTCAAATATTTTGTAACTGCAATGCATTTGCACATCTGAGCCTTTGAACACCTTTCTTGTAACCCCATGGTATATTATGTGATATTCCACCAAAGCAATTTAGCACTACACAAAAAAAAAAAAAACAAAAAAAACAAACCATACAATAATGGTCTGCATTTTTCATGAACTTCAGATAAAGTATGTTAATAAAATACTAGTATGCAAATATTTTTCTTTTTATTTCGATAGACATACACCTTTTTTTGCCTTCAAATATTTTGATCCTAAGCCCCACTTCTCCCACCTGTGTAAATGCTACAGCTCAAAGTTATGAGACTACTTACCTGTGAAAAGTGAGCAAATACGACGCATTATCAAATTGATCATATTAAGTCAAAAGGGAAAGGGTCTTAGGGTTGAAAAAGAACTTACAGTGTGTTCAGGTTTTTAAGCCGTCTAAACTCTCCAGGCTGGATTTCTTTAATCCTATTAAATCTTAGGTCTCTGTAGAATAAAAAAAAATAGTTATTAAAAAAGCTATGCATTTTTCATATGAAAAACTGAACTAAGCACAAGTCTTTTGGGATGATTGACCTGCCTCTGTCCATAAACCACAGTTTTTGACCAAAGCAAAACAAATCCAAATGCTGTTTGACAAGTTCAGGCAGAGGATTCACCAAATCCAGCTGCAGTGGTCAGCTGAAGACTGTATCTAAATTAAACCTGTGGTCATGAAGTACGTTCTCTTCCACAGCGAAGCAACTTATAGTGGGTTGTTCAGTATTTCACTAAATTGAATTGTCTCTGTATTTTAAAAGCTGCTTGTAAATAATACCATAGGACAAAAATGCTTATCTATAAATAAATATATACAGAAACATTTGCATCAGAAAAAAAAATCAGGAAAAAGAAGAGACAGGTTAAGACTTTTAAGCTACTCAATTCTTTAGTTCTGAGTAAGGAGGCTTAAGTGCCCTATGTTGTCTTGCTTTTAAAACATGTAAACCCAGCTGACTGAAGCTAGATACTTTATTTAATTTTAATTTTTCTTAACTTTTTATATGTTTCTACCACTTGCAGTTTCCTGTTAGCTCTATAGCTTAATGAGAACTTCTCCAAGAAGGAAACCTATTTTCAAGCAAAATTCTGCAGAGAGAGCAAAGGCAGGGAGCAAGGTGACAGTGGAGCAGGGATGTGGGGAAACACCTTGGCTTCGCCAGTCTCATCCCTGTATTCTGCTGAGAGCAGGCAGCAGGGCTTCCCACCTCTGCCACCTCCTGCTCTCCCCTGACTCCATGGCTGACTATTGTATTCCAGCTCCTCAAAATTGGTTTAACCAACTGGTCAGAACCAGAAATAAACCCATGCAAAAGAACCCAAACAACCAGGAAATAATTTTCTGCCTGATAAGCAAAATGGACAGGCTTCCTGGGAGAGCACTCAGGTGAGAGGAGGACTACAGGACCAGGGGAAAGGAAGCAGGGTGTTAAGTCTATCCTCTTCCCCAGCAACAGACCAAGGACACCAGGACCTTATAGTGTCTCCTAAGCAAACAGAAGGGAGGCAAATGGAAAATAAGTAAAATCTGGAAGACTGTGATCACATATCTTAGAACACGCACTTATCAATTGCTTTCAAAATGTAGGACATAAACATGACACAACTGTAAACTTTGCACCACACCTGGTCTCAATTGAAACAAATATGCTCTGCATCTTAACAGGTAATATGTTAACAAAAGTCCCTCTGCAATTTGGTCAAAGGAAATACAGAAAAGCAGACAAAATGCCAGCTGCATCCTAATCCCATACAACCCCACTGGCTGAGGCTGTATTAATGGGAGGTGTAGTTGTCTGAAGTCTTTTAGAAAGAGCATACTTAAGCATAATTTCTCATGAATCCACCCATCAGGGTTTATTAGCTCTGGAATAATGACCTCAGAAGGACTTTTTCTACACAGGTGGTTTAGGATGTTCATTGCAAGGAAAGGATTAGGCATGTGGTTCTGTTTGCATTACACACCACCAAAGTACTTGATCAGTGACTGGAGTAAATGAGGGATGCAAACTGCTATCTCTTATTTAGATGTAAGCTGTGTTTAGATGTGTAGTTAAACTTCCTGTAGACTGCTGGACAGCCCCTGTACAAAACACTCAGTGAATTCAATATTTCCAGATTTAGAAGCACAAATTTTCACAGCTCTAACTTGTTCTTCACAAAATCACCTTCATTAGTGCTACTTTACCAGCATTATGTTTTGCTAATCAAAATGATGTTTTATTTGTCATACATATACATACATGCCTGATGAGAAGGAGATGCTGCCTCTGAACCTTAGGTGCCAAGATATTCTAAATAACCATGGAACAATCATATCCTGCACTGAGAGAAGATCAGCAGATCCCTCCGTAAGAATCATTGGATGTGACATACCACTTTACATTTCTTCCTTTTTCTAGATTATCTAAAAGTATTTTGTGTTCGAAACCAGCATTTTAGTTTTGATTAAAATAGTCAAAAGTGCCAAAACTTCAATATTCATGAATGGAATACTGGATACTAAGTTTTTTTCAAAAGCCTCAAACTACTATTACAACTAGCAATATTTAGCTCCTAAAAACCTCTTTTTTTAGATATAAAATAATATACATTCATCCATATGAAAAGCAAGCTTATTCCCTATGGTGGCCCAAAGACAATAAATAAAAATTTAACTTTCATGAATGCAAGCAAGGAGCCAGCCTGTTGGGTCAGCAACAAAATGAGCCCCCTCTTGATGTGTCCCATCTACTCCGCAGTAACACATGAGGATAAAAGGGGATTAGGAGCACCAAGCAAAGTAATTAATATTATTTTACTGTCCCTGCTTGCAATACCATATATAGTGGTATTTATCTCAACTCCTAACACTATTGCCCTTCTCATATGAAGTTGTTCATGCTAAAGAACACACCAAGTTTGAAATTCTACCCATTCATTTTCATTCTACATAAAGGTATGAGAAAAGAGCTGCAATAGAACACACAGCACACAGATTTTCTCTAGAGCACAGTATATTTTGTATCTGTAAGTAAAATTAAAAAGAATATATATATTTTGTTCAAAGTCAGTACTATAAGTAAATTAAAATTGGAGGGAAAAAACAATGTTAATTTTACTAAAATGTAGCATTATAATTTTGGTCCATTCTTTCAAACAGTATTTCCTTCTTCAAAGGAGGTAACATTTCTCCATGTTCACTCAAAGTATTTTCATTAATTTTCAGCACAAAATCCCTCAAAAATAAAGAGTTAGGCAGCCTACAAACAGGGAAGATAAAACTTTAATCATAACCACTGAAGATTTCTAAAGAATAAATCTGCCAAACAGTCATAATTTCCCTATACAACAAGATAATGAACAAGCAGATAAAAGAAATAGAATTTACATTGCACGCATTAGTTTAAGGGGCTTGGTACACACCATTCACATAAACAATAGACGAAATCTGTGAACCAAGAGTTCAACTGCTAGGGGAAAAGATATGCAAGACTAGCTATTGAAGTGAAAGATTGCAAAAAACAGAATTGGCTGCAATCAGATTCAGTAGAAGAAAAAAAAAGGCAAAAATTTCTAGTCACTACTATCATACCATCATAGAAAAAAAATTCCCAAAACAAACCCAGGTTTGAAATGTCATGCCTCAATGTCACAGACACCCTATCCAGCTTATGATAACAGAATGATTTCAGGGAACAGAAGAGCTCAGAGCAAAATCCCAACAGCAATCGGAAACATCCCCTTGGAGAGTGAATGGTAGGAATGACGACTGTGTTAAACTGAAAAATGAGTATGGATAGCACAAGCAGGCCATTATGGAGCAGATCTTCAAAGGCATTTTGTGTTGCTGAAATAATGTGTGGTCAATCAGCATGATGATGTTTCTTGACCCTTTTTTCTGACTAGTTCCGGCCCAACCATGCCACATGACTTTCACTCACAAAAGCCTGTTCCCTGCCCATTCAATTCTCTTTCACCTTTTATCTGCTCCCCATTTCACTCTCACAAACTGACATATCCTGGCTGGATGCTGTGCTTTGGGGCAGAGTGAGCCTGACTCTCACTGACCAGCCAGAGTGCACCAGGAGGTTAAAACAGCAGACTAAGGAAAACCACTTAGTTGTCCACTATCATTTTTACCCCTTCTAATCTCTAAACAGTAAAACAGCCAAAGAAACCCAAGCACCTGTGATGATGGCATTGAATTTTAGGGTATATAACAACTTCTGCATAACAATCCAAAGCTAAATGTAATGCATTTGTTTTTTTAAACAAAAATCTAATACACCTAATTCAGATTGTCTCTTTTATTATGTGTTTCAAAGTGAAAACATTTACTTCTTTAAACTGTAGCTAGACAACATAATTCAATTTGAAAAATCCACTTCAGTGCACAGTCTTCCACAGAAGCAAAGCCCATCATTTTGAAGCATGTCTTGCCTGAATAACACAAACAAAACATGTCCATGATAGCCAGTAAACTGAATACTCTCAGGGTTACATTCCTGGCTCCACTCAGGAGCTCTGATAATCCATGGAGCATGACCAGGAAATGTTCGGCAGAGGTTGCGTGGGCCAGGAACGTGCCAGGGAGCAGGCGGCCAATTTAGCAATTGGATGCCCTTGAGATTCACATTCCAGCACCTCGGAATGGCTGTGGTCCCACGGCCCTGCCAACAGCCATGGGTCAGGACTTGTGCCAGGCAGGGTGTGCACACATACTTGCTTTGCAGGCTTCCCATGTGCTGTTACCTGAACAAGGCTGTGGGAAGATCTGTAAGACCCACATGTATGGCATATAGATAAATATCTGTATGTTTCCTTCTCTGCCACAAAGCAAATGAGAAATGTGCTGCAGACTCCTTTTGTCTGGATGAAAATGAATCCTGTTCTTAATAAATTCTTTATTTGAACTAACTGCATCCCTTTTTAACTATTTCCAACTTAGCATTGAAAATTAACTTTTAACAATATTTTTACTTAATTAAGCACCGTGAAAATTTCTAAGTATATAAAAATTTAAAAATAGTACTGTCCCATAAGAGCCAATGCTTCTGTGGCACATCCTGGCACTGCAAGACATTCTTTAAAGCTTGCATTGACAGTGTGCAGTAATGAAAGATAGGGTTTCTCTGTTAAAACATTCTGATTGGGGCATATGAATTCATTGCAAGTTTACAAAATAACACTTTATAAAAACTAAAGACCTTAAATATTTGGAATATGACAGTCACACAGGGTACACAGCAAACAGTACAACACTGACCTTACACATCAAGCAACTTAAATGAAGAATTAACTAAAGGAGTTTAACATCCCTCTGTTTGAAATACAGGAATCTCTTTGAGAGAAGGGATAATTTTTAGTTAGATCAAACCATGCACTGAAAGTAAAACTGTAACTTTTTATATAAAATGCCTAAAGTGCAGTTTTTATTATTTTTTTTTCTATTTATTGCAAATCAACATACAGGGTAGAAAGGTAAGGATTTTAATTTCATTAATTTTATAAAAGGTTAGAATTAATGTATTTTAATAATATTATCTTAGATCCTTTTTTGCCTATACTTGACTTTTAAAGATCCTGTTGCTTCATCAAATTCAGAAAAATCATTAACTGTTCTAAATCATATGGATTTAAAGTAGGGTTTTGAAGAACGTATTGTTTGCTCTCATCACACACTTCAAAAGGCATTCACCTTTGGATCAGATTGTGGATACTCAACACCAAAACTGGTCACTCCCAGTCAACACTCCACCTGTGATAACCTATGGATCTCAAATAATAAGCACTCATTAGTCAGCATCTATTACAAAAAGTATCATCCTAAGCAGGAAAAATGTGAAAGTTCCTTATAAAGAACTGCTGGAGCAGCAGCAGGAAGGACACCAGGGCTTCTCCTCTTCTTGATCCATCCCAACCATGTACTTCTCACCTCTGCCTGAGGACTGGGCATCCTGTGACTTATTAGGGCTTAGAGGATGTCCCCAAGATCCCTCCATTTCTAGAGAGATTATATTAAAAATGGCTTTCATTTTCTTCAACATTAATCTGTGTCAGAAAAAAAAAAAATTGTCATGATACAATATTAAGATCTTTAATAAAAAAATCAAACCCAAAATTTTTCATGTTATGCTGCTGCTTCTTCCATAGACATCTTTCTCTATATATATATATACACATAATAGTCAATTGTAACATGGACATAGAAACACTGTATTAAGTGATGATGTAATTAAAAACATTTATCATGGGAGATACTGTATATGTGCAAAGCATTACATCAGGGCATTCACAAAAAAAACTTACTCTGCATGTCACAGAAATGAACAAAAGATTTCAAATCTAGTATCACAAGTACAAGTTGTGAATTCTATATGCAAAAGGAATGTTTTAAGCACAACGTGCAATTTCATCTTCTGTTTATACCTCTCCCAATACTGAAAAAGACAAATGCAAAAAATAGACTTCTGATCCTATTTCTTTCTCATATTAAAGAATACATTTGTTATTGTTTTCACTGTTAAGGCTTAGGAGGACACACATTCATTAGTTGTACTGATGCCAACCAATTCTGCAAAATGAAGCTATGTCTTAGTACTTTCTGGTTAGACCTACTCGTGAGGTTTTGTGGACCTCTGGGTGCTCTGAGGCACTCACACTGTCGGGTTATGTTCTTTTTCAAAAAGCCAAGCAAGTTAATAGTTGCTATAAAGTTATTTGTTGTAAAAGCACATCAGTCTCAAAGGCAAAAACAAAGTAAAGCAATGACAAAAAGCAATAGCATAAGGCAATAGCAAAAGCAATGGCAAAATGCAGGTGGAAAAATGCACATGGCATAAAGCCATGGCATAGAGCCCCAGCTCTCCCTAATGCATGTTCTTTTATAGAAACTTCCCAACAAGCTAAGACACAAACTTGGACCACTACTTTTTAACCTATTAGAATTCTAGTTTCTTAGCATGCCAGGCTACGTATAGACTACGTACAGACTACGTACATGGCCTGTCTTGTTCTAACTGAAAAATGTAAGCAATATTCTTAACTCTAACTCTATTATGTCTGAAGCTAGGTTCTTGGAGCCTTTAAGGAAACACTAATATGTTTTTCAACCTTCACTAGAACATTTACTACTTCTTAGGCATCTAAGACTTTTTACTCACTAACAGCACTTAAAACTTGTTTCAATTACTTACTCACTCATGCTACAACCTAAACTTTCACCTCTGCTTTATGTCTGAGTGGCTTAACATACTTCAACCCATCCAATGGCTTTAATTCAATCCCTGCATTCTGATCTCTCTCTGAAAAATTGAGAGAGACCCCTGGCTTACTGACTCCAACACCTACTATCTCACATCACCTGGACTTCCCAGCTTCAGAAAATCCCTTTAATCATTTGTTAATCTCTGAGCATCTAAGTTTTTCTACTCCAAAAATGAAAGTATCTTCTTACTTTGCTTAATAACACTAAATGCAAACAACAGAACAACATAAACACCAAACTACACTTACACTTGTTATATTTGTTCTAGGGAACTATTGACCAGCATATTGCTCCCAGGTATCATAGATTAAAGATCATATTCACACATTCATGCTAAGGAACACTACATGATAAGGAGATTAAGTAAAATTAAAAAAATTATTAAAAAATCCCAAATCCTATGAGTTTCTCCAAAACCAGTATCTGTAAATACAGAATAAAGCAAATGCATCAGATTTACCACTGGCAAACTAGAACAGTGCATTTAAACCGAAGTTTCGAAGAGCTGCATTTTTTCAGCCTGTCATATTGAAAGCATCTGATTTTATACTCTAAATTGAAAATATATGTGTATCTGTTAGCTTTGGACAAGACAAAGGCAATTTGCATGAAATCAACTTAGTCATATAATACACTGCTTCAAATGCTATGCTGATGCATTAATGACTTTTATTATCAGTCTTCATTTAAAAGCAAAATACTAAAGGATTTGACAGGGAAACCAAATCCTGATTTTTATTAGCAGTAAAGGTAAGTATCTCATTACCTTGTTTCAAGGGTTAACTAGTATTTCAGCATTGATTTAAGACAGGAATTATTAGTTACTTCCTCAGCTAGGCAAAATCACCAAAGCAGCACAATGGAAAAATCTGAAAGAACACTAAGGTCTTAAATATTTTAAAAATGGACAGGTTCTCAAATGTCCAACCTCTGCTGCAAAAGGTAGATGCTTTAAAACGGTCCAGTGAAAACTATTTAAAGCCAAACCTCTTTCTTTATAAGTGATTGTAAAGTGCATGGTAATATAATCTTCATTACTTTAATCTGATGAATTAAAAGGAGGTAGTGGCAGAAATAATGCAAGCTACTTTAAAATTATGGATTTATCATTTTCGTAACTTTCTGATATTGAGGGATACAAACAGTCTGAAAAACATGCTTATATGAAATACAGTGCACTTATTCATCTGTAAGGCTAGTAATAAAATGCTGATTGGCAACAAGTGACAAAATGGAAAATCAATTCCCTCAGTTGTGTGACAGATACTGAATCTGGAAAAAGGTGCAGACTAGTTAATCTCATTTTCCTTTAAAAAAAAAATAAAAGGGAGCAATTTAATAGACAAACATTAGATTTGTAGAACTATGAGATTTATTAGGTTAAATCAATAATTTAAGTTAAAGAATTACCATCGTGTGTTTAGCACTTTTCCGATGTGTTCATAAGGTAGGAATTGTCAAAACCGGATGATTTTACCATTGCTAAATCCAAAAGAACAAAATAAGACAACTTTTTTTTTTCCTAACCATTGCAGATTAATTACTACCCTGCAGAAATAACCTATACCTTGAACACCAAACTTCTATGTTTCTCAATACAGAACAAAAGATCTGCATATGCCAGCAAGACTACATTGCTTATGTCTACTTTATTCTTATTCTTTTTTTATTCAAGGTCATCCCAGCAGGAAATGAAAAACAGCCATCAGCATAGTAAAAACATTCAAACAGAGCAGAGCATGAAAATTTCACAAAAGAGGTTATATAATCAAGTCACTGGAGTAACTGGATGACACTTTAATGCTGCTTTAACTACTGGCCTGTAAAAAAATGTGTCACTTGTTAAGCAAACAAAGACACAGCCACCACTTAAAAATAACGAAACCAAACCCTACTTGCAGCTATAGCACTACTTCCAGTAATCATCTCTGTTAGCAGTGTAACATTTGCTAGAATACTAGAGGAACCAAGACATTTTTTTTTGTCTCCTTTTCAGATTTAGCCCTAGAACTTCTTTTACAAACAAAATTATACAATTCTTCTCTTTTTCTTGGCAATTCATTTTCTGGATTAATCTTCCCCAGTCTAATTATTACATACAATATGTAATCTTTTCTAATTTATATTGGGATATTTTTATTATCTGCACATTAGCACACAGCACATTAAAAAAGCCAGTGCATTTTAAGATGGAAAATTAAAACATTATTCTTATATGGTGAGGGGGTATCACAGTCAGTAATGCTTTGTATAGTGTAATTTCAGTAACAAAAGTAAATGGTAGGACCACAAAAATATTGAAATCTGTAGAACAGGATGCAGAACATTTGACAGTACATGCCTTGATCATAAATCCCTTCAGAAAATATAAATAATGAAGTCTAGATGATATATCAATTATCTAATTAAAATGATATCTGATATGCACAAATATGCAATATTTGTTGACAGGAGCTTTGAGTTCACATGTCTTAAAAACTCTATTTTATCAGCTACAGCTTTGGTGAATGAGAGCTCATGACACATCCTTCTCCAAGAGCTAAGGATTTGTTTTAACTAACAATTATTTTGCTATTACAGTTGAAAGGAAAACATTTAAATGCTAATTCAATGAAATGCAACACAGTATTGTCTTACTAAGTCTTTAGATCCCTTTACTGCCCTTGTTGCCAATATTTCTAACCAGCCATTAAAAGCGCCATTAAAAGGACTCAAGTAGGATTTGCTGGTCCAAAGTTTTAGATCTGTAGGCTTAATTGTCAAAAATTATACATGGAAATTTTATCCTGCTGGGATTGTGGCTCTTTGTCTCATTCACTTTCAGAGTACTCCAAAATTCATCCATGACAGAAATTATTTTGAAATAAGAAAATTTATTTTATAATGATTTCTCATGCTATCTTTGGGAAAAAAAAAAAACAAAACAAACAAAAAAACCAAACAAACAAACAAAAAAAAAACCAAAACACCAAAACCAAACCAAACCCACACAACCAAACCTCCCTCCTTTTAACAGCATGGAGAGAATTCAAACAGATGCAATTGCTGGTTCTGCAGTCTGAGAAATTACAAGAACAGGCAAAATCTGTCTTTATTTCTCTCAGGGGGATCTATTGCTAAAGCCAAACAATGAAAAGGCTGTTGACAGCACAGCCATATGTTTTATTACTGATTATTTTTCACAGAAATAACCTTGGGAAATGGCTGATTTTTTGTCCTGTGTTTGTGCTATGCCCAATAAAATAGAGCACAGCAGTTGTGACTGAGTGCTGTACTAACACAAATCTGAGACAGTAAAGGTCTTGGATCAAACTAACGGTTGGCACAGTCTGTGTAAAGAGCTATGATACGCTGAAATATTTCAGAGGACTAGTAACAGTTGGAGATGCAACTCCTTCTTGGTTTCCTTTTTAATATTTAAGAATATGCAGTTTCAGCTGGACTTTTGAATAAAAAATTAAGTTTCTCCTCTATAGCAGGCTAAAGAAGACACCAAAATAGGAAGCTGGCTAGTTAATGGCTTAGCATGAACCACTGAAACAAATGCACTAGTTTTGTTTGCTTTTAAAGTTAGCAGTGCTGTGAATTACTACTGTGAAAAGCCCACAATTTCTGCTGTTATGCTACAGCATAAGTCATAAATTAATCTTATTTTCCTCCCACATAGCATTCTGTAAAACAAATACTGTTTCTGCACTTCTCTGTCTCACAGGGATGCTTAATTCTAAACTCTATACCCATGAAATACTGATATTCTCAGAGGAAAGAACTGAAAGCCAGAAAGAAACATTATCATCCCTGACCTCTTACACAAGTCAACAACAATAGAGAAATTCCTGTCCTAAGGCAATTATTGCCGTCAGAGCTCAGCCATCCCTTTGAGATATACATAAAATTGTGATTCAAGACCATTAATCAAGCAAAACCTAATGACTTGCTAGTCATTCTAGTAGTAACCTATATTCACTGTTAAAAATGGGATAGCCTCATCCTCCTTCCAAACTTCAGCTTGAGCATATTTGTTTTCAGTTTCTGCTCAGCAGAAAAAAACACCTTTAGGTGAGAAATAGCACTGACCATTTTCCTTTAAAAAATCCAAACACCGAAGTTCATGCATAATTTTTTTTTTGCAGCAGCAGCAGCAGTTCTCGAAAGATTAAAAAAAAAAAAAATCATAAAACTTTAAATAGGGATGGGTAGGAAAAATACTCACAACTCTGATTTTATTCTGTAGCAGATTAGCTCTTTCTCTCTTTACTGTCAGGAAAATGGATGCAACTAGTGTGCATATTTATAACTGAAAACCAACACAGAATAATCACTTGTGTTTTACCAGAGTGTCTCAAGCTTCCTTCTAACTCTGACACATCAGCACCTCTCCAGCAGGAGCCCCCAGCTGGGTACCCCTTATGCTGGGCAAGTATCAGTGCAGGGTTGAGCTGTCAGCAACAAAGACCCTATATCTGAAACAGGGGTGAGGGCTCTGAATGAACAAAAACTGGACAGGTAAACTACTAAGCCAGTATATAAGTGTGGTTTCCCCATCACTGCAGTTTTAGGGACTTCTTTCCTCGGGGCAGGCAGCCTCCCTGATGCAGTGCATGTGAGCTTGTATTATATTTATTATGCCAATAAATAACATCCAGCATCTAAAATGCCATTGACCTTACTAAAGAAGGCACATTTTGTCTCCTTCAATTCAAAAAGAAGTTCTGCAATACAGGACCAACATCAAGCCAAAGGATGTGGAAAATTGAAGGAATTACTGCATCTAAAAATAACATCTAAATTTAACTCAAAAGCTTTTATTCATTGTAAATCTACACGTCACTCTTCCCCCTACACTAGGCAGATTTTGCTGGAATATATTTCCAACTGTTTTGTAGTTCCCACTTGTTTCCAATAGTGATAGGCATATTAGATTCCAATAGACTTAGAGGTGTTAGAAATTTATATGGATATATTATAAATTATATCATTTATATGGATAATTGTTCTTGTAGAATGCTGAGGTTTCAGATAAAGCAACAGCTCTTCCTTCCACTTCATGGAAAATCCCAGGCCACCTCAATGGAAAAGCTGCAACTCTTGGAATGGAATTTTTTGCTTCCTGAGGTTAACAACAGGCCGCAAGAGCAGATAAATTAGCTACTTTCTGACACTCTCTCCAGCTTCTCCTGCTCCTGGCAAAGAAAACTCAGAGGAACAGGGGTATTAGAACTCCTCTGATATTTATCTCCCCATTCCTCAGGAGGGGAGACAGCCTCAAGGCAGGCAACTGGGCACTCCTGTCTCTCGGGACAAGTTGTTTTCTTCCTATGAAGAGTAATGCAAGTGGCTCCTGGAAGTACCTTAAAGTACCCAACCTAATGACATTCAGAGAAGGGAATGTCTGGGAACAGATTATTGCTTCCCTTTTCTTCTTATGTCATGTCCATCCCCACACAGATATCAAAATTATAAACAAAAAGCATTAGGGAACAAGTTACCTAACAGAATGCATCAAGAGAATAACAAAAGATTAAAAATAAACATTATGCTTTATACATTTTTATTATCTTCCATAGCTTGACTCAATCAATACCCATCATCTCTTACCTCACATGGCAAAAGTAGAACTGAATTAAGCCATACTAGCAGACAACTTCTTCTGTTGCACATTTCTTTTCTTCTTTTTCTACAGTCTCTACATTCTTCTAAATTAATTCGATTTGCCATCTTAAAAATAACAGCTTGGAAAACTGGACTGCTGAAAATTATGGATGTAACTGAAGTTTCCAAGTAAATCTTACTAATATTGTATGTTTGTCAGTATTTTGAAGTTCAGTGGCCTCAGGAGATCATATCTATTTCACATTGTCATGCACCCTCTTCCTAGCAGTTCTAACATTGGCAGCATTAAGCCAACAATCAATTAGAAAGCACTCTTCTGAATCTCTCTGTAATTACTCCATCCTATTCACACAATACTGAAGATACCAGAAAAAAGTATCAAACATCTGTAGACAGAAAAATGTTTTTACACTCTTCCATGTTGATCATAATGCAAAAAAGGTAATTTCTGAATAAAATCGAAGGCAATTCTATCCTTCTTCAGTCTTCATAGTGTAATGCCATTTTTAAAGTTATAATTCAATCTGATTTTTCTATTTTGAATACATTTCAACTTACATTTTTGCTTTTATTACCCCACACAAACCAGCCATACCCAGGCTATACAAGTACCATTTGGGCCAAAAGGAGAGCAGCCGTGCTACCCAGTAACACATAATAGCAAAATGGGGATTCTCAAGGGGTCTTTCCTCAGCTCAAACATAAAGAACAACACTTTGGACTTAATGTGTATGTAAAAAAAGTTCAAACATTTGATTACTCTTGCCAAAGTAGAATGAAAATACCAGAATTATCTCTAAAATATTAAGTACAAACCTGCCCTTAAGGAATATCAGATGGTTTAAAATACTCACGTAATAAATACCTAGCATAATGACTCAATAGAGGGGACTTTAATTATATACTAATTTGTGAAAGTTAAAACTACAGACATTTCTGAGGCAGGGCATTTGCTCCGGCAGGTGGGTGCAGTAGCCCAGGGAAGCACAGAGCAGGGGCTAGTGGCACTCGCATCCCTGGCAAACCTGGCAAGGAAGAAAAGTGGAAAGAGGCTTCTTTTCAAGAAGGGGCACTTAAGAGTTCTCTGTTTGCCCAAACCTGCCCCTTCAAGCTGTGTCACAGATTCAGATTATTTTATGGTTTTCTCTTTCTCCTCTTGCTTATTTTCAGCTAACTCAGAACTGATGAGGACCACAGGCAGGAGTGAGCAAATACTGCTGGCCAAAAGAAAACCAAGAACCCCTCACAAGGTGTTTCTGAGTTATTTGTTTTTTGTTTGTTTGTTTTTTTTACTGCAAAGGGGTACAATATCTGTTTTGTAAATTAAAAGAGAAAATTGGAAGAAAACAAGTAGGGATATACTAGCATTAATATATTAAATATACCAGCTACTTAAATACAATAGACTTAGTATTTTCTTTTAATATAAAATCTAAACAGATTAAAGAAAGACTACTATCTCCAGCCAAATTTTTTTTTAATCTTAGTTTCAATAAGCAGATATATCTACCAATTAATTTCCAGCTTTGGATAAAAGATTCTTACAATGTTTCTACTACTCAAAACCACATATCTACATGACCTGGAAATGTACAAATCAGTAGTATTCCACTTGACTATGACCACTGCAATGTCATATATTTGGCTTAAAAGCCTGTGAAAAAAACCTTTTCCAGAAATATTAATCACCAGATTTTAAGTTCAAACTGCAAACAAATCTTCTGGACCCACAGTCAAACTTCATAATCGCTCTAAGAATGGTCCCTTTGATCCAAAGGGATACAAACACCAATTTATGGCTGGGATTTCCACAAATACTTAAGACACTTCAAGAACTGAAGAGGCTGAAGACTGCAAACCACAAACCCAGCACTCAGCACTTAAGTAAAAAATTTTCTACTGGTAGTTTCCTCAGGCATCAGATGTTGTGTTATTGTGTAGTCCTGTGGCCAAAATCTCTCCTGAGAGATTAAACATGTGCTCTGGAGGGACAAGTCCTTCCCATGTCCAAACCATATAGCTAAAGATAAGCCTGAACTGAATAAACATTTTATTTCCTGCCCACTGAAGCTTCATCACTTTGCAGATAAAACCAACAGATTTACATAATGAAAGAGACACCAGTCAAGACAAAGATGAAACCCCAAAGGCATTCAATAAGATTTACAAATCCTGATGCTATCAGAAATTTCTTACATGTGGGTCCAGATGTTAAAACCAATTTATTTTATGGGTCTACCATCATGTCTAACTATCTCCAAAATTCAGAGTTAATAAAATAAAATTAATTAATTCCACTTGAATCATAACCTTATTTTAAAAACAATTTTTGTTTACACAGTCTAGAAGATTGATTCCTGAAAAATGAAATATTCTTTCAGAGAAATATGGATATTTTTAAAGTGAAATTATATTATAAGAATATTATTCTTATTTCTTTCTCTGATGAATAAGGGATTATAAACACATGCCATGGAATTATAAAACTGGCCTACATAATACACCTGAGTGTGGGGGCTGTACACAAGTCACTTGCCTAGCTCTCATATCTAAGTGTTGCTCACCTTGCAACTTCATCAAAAACAGAAAATTTCCCCTGTACTATCTGAGATGTTTGGCAATCCCACAAGTTTCTTCAAAAGACAAGACTATCTTACACCTATCAATGGATATATATTTTTTATACAGATATGACCAGTATAAAGGTTGACACTGAAGGCTGGTTTATTTTATTTTTTTTTTAAATAAACCTTGCTTTCAGCCAATTAATGTTCAGTTGGAAATCTCTAATGATTCCCAGATTCTTTTAACATATTTTATTTCTTTCCAAATCTTATATTCAATTATTCCCATGCAAGATATATCCAAAATGTTTAAGTAAATAGAGTAAGTAAAAAAAGAAAACATCTACTCCAGAAAGTACACAAAGTTGACAGCTATGAAAATACTCCTATCACAATGGAGGATTAGAGGATTTGCTGGCTAAGTTTTCAAAATTGTTGGTTACTGAATCAAGAAAAATGTTTCAACATGTATCAACATTTTAGAAGTTTCAAGTGATTTAGATTATTGATAGAGGACTCAGAAAAAAAAATATAATATCCTGAGTTTTAAAAATTGGTTTAAATAAATTATAAATGTTACCATACTGAGAAAGGTATTTATAGACCTTTAATAATTGTCTGGTAGCCATTATTTACACACCTGACAACTAAGTCTCCAATCTACAAATTAACATGCTTTAGCTATACATAAAAGTCTAACTAGGAAACATTTTAATTGATTTTACCCCCTACATGGATACTACTGCATTTACTTAAGCTTTTCCTAGGGCAATACAATTAAATCAGGAAGTTAATGCCTTGAATCTCGCCAGAGCAAGCTACCATCTCACAAAATCAAATTGCTCTCACTGCTCTTACAGCTCTGCACTTCTCTTTGCCTGATATAAGTCTCTCCTTTTACTGGCACTTTAATTCAATTACCTAGGCCCTTTTTACTGGAGACTGAGAACCTTACCAAAGCCAAAGATCTGAATTTTCTCATTCAGTTTATGTCTGTAATAAATAAATATACCACCTCTCAAATTTCTCGGAGAGTTTATCAAAATGCCGTCAAACCAAAACTTCTTTCTTGAACCCAAATTAGTTATTGTCCCAAAGAGTGCAAAATATCCCTTAAAAGGTATCCTGCTTTGAAAGTCTATGTAATTTTTAATATATATGTATCACACCATCATACTACTGCTCTAGCTTTTTACATGATCTTAGCAGGCAATGTAATGTGGCATTTATTCATATTTGAGTTTTGAATAGCCCACTAGAGTTATCTGTGCACCAGAATACACATTGCCCTACATATTTTTCAAAATATTTTGAAAATATTGGGGAAAAAGGTTCTCCTCACTATTAAAACATGACAAGACAATAATCTAAAGATTTGAATATTGGTGACTGATTTAATCTGATTATCACGATAATTTATCATTAAACAGAAGCCACCACAAGACAATAATTTATCTGCACTGAATTTCATGCTGCCCCAGTCACGATGCTCACACTGCCTAGAGATAAGCCAAGCATGCAAGAACTCATTTTTTCTTTGTTTTTTTCTGCAACAAAGGAAACCAGCAGCAAAAGGGCTAATAAAATGCTATTAAATCCAGTCTGGCTAACATAGTGCAAAGAACTTAACATTTAGCAGTCATCATCCTGTTTACCAAAAAGAGTAGTGAAGGTAACGCTGTGTACCAAGTAATATTTTTCCTTTTTCAGACCAGCCAGGCAATGAGCATGTTGTAATAAGTGATTTAAGGGGAAAGAATGTTAAAAGAAAATGTTTCTGAAAGATACAGGGAGTGGCAATTGGAAAGAGAATAAAAAGTCTGAAAGTTAGAACAACAGATCACAACAAAAAAGGGAGCAATGTCACAGGCAGTAAATTTGGAGTTAAGTGCATTTGCTCATTGTTTTTCATAGTAGAACTTAAAAAACTCAGAAAAAAAAACTAAGACAGAACACTACATTGCATGAAATTTCACACTTTTCATTCTACAAACTTTCACATGGTTTCAAGAAACCCTGCCAGCCACTGCACAAGCCCTTCAATGTCCTAATCTTTGCATATCTTTGCAAATACAGATTAAACAAAAAGACATGAAGATGAGAGGCCACATTAATCTCTCCTTCATGTGTCCTTCTCAAGATTTTGAGACTCTTTGTCATTTGTAGTAAACATTCAATTTTCTGTTTAAAAGAATCACTTGACCCTCATTAGCAGCAGTAATAATTCCATACCAAAAAGAAATCAAATTCGGCAGCCTGATAAGCAAAGGAACGAAAAGGAAATATTTGAGTCATTCCGTTCCAGCTCAGTCAGCTCTCGTTGCACCATCTCTATGGACTGTCTAGAAACCCTGCCCACAATTGCAATAAGAAAGCCTTTAAAGTTATTTTTGTTTTGTTTTTTTTTTAATTGAATCCAAATGAAAAAAAATTATAAAGACAATTTAGCTCAGTTGTTTCCCTATATCTATCTATATATACACATGTATTATGCACAGCATGTGTATATATAAACAAACAGACACACACATACACAAGTATTTAAAATACTAACTTCTTTTTTATTTAAAATACCAACTTCTTTTTATACATAAACTTCACCAAAAAGACAAGAAACTATAAATGTTTAGATTGTGTGATACAGATTTTAAATGTCACCTTTATAAATGGATCTTTTCTGTAAATGAAGTCTCATCCTATAAGGATGTAAACACTTTGGGTTGCTGGAAAGAGACTCAGCAAATGTCCATGTCCGGGAAAAATCAAAAGCCTGGGGATTACTCATGTATACAAAGCTATGTGTAAGTTCTGCAAGATGAGATCTGGACTGTACAAAATATTTGATCACAAAATACTGTAAACAAACTACAATAAGCTTTGAAAGTCTCAGAAATTTGAATCCAAAAATAAATAATTGAAAAAATACCATATTAAAACATGAATCAGGATGGATTAAAATTTGATTGGTTTTTCAGTTGTTCAAAATAGAATTAAAGTCTCAAAATATTAATCTTGCATTTTCATTTTACCCATTATACACAGTAAAATATTCCTGTAAAGGCCATTTTGTAATTAAAAAAAAAAAAAGGCAATTTTAAACATAATGCACTATTTCTCTTCTTCTTTTGTTATTTCCTGAATAGCTGTCTGCCATTTTTTCATGTCATAATAGCAATATCGATTTCTTCTATTATATTATGTTGGTTTCTTTCCACAGTTTCCTTCTATCTTTATGCCAAACTATGTTCTTTACTGGCTATGTTTCCTGGTTTTCTCCTAGACTTTCAACCTTTCAATTTAAACTTATCTTACTTGCAAGGCAATCCATAAGCATATGTGACAAGCCTAACATTTATTTAACACCTAAATGACAAAGTTTTCTGGAGGCTAATGACATCCCCATGTCATCTCTTAATGAGCACTGACCTCACCTGGGAGACAAATCAGTAGGGGTTACTCAGAAAGTGGAGGAGGCTAGAATATTTATTAATCATATTTTTCTCTTAGGCATATGTTTACCACAGTTTTAGGTGAGACACTTGTCTCCCTATGTTTCAGATCCAGACCCTCCTGATGATGTAAGGATAGGCATCTCCCTGTTGTTTTTCCACCAGCTGCCTCTGGGAATTAAGAGAGAAAGAATGTATTTACTCATGTCCAAGCATCCGTTTCCTACTCTTTCCAATACGTAATCCCATGTTTGTCTCTGCTACACAAGAATTTCTTATTCACTGTCCCTCATGCCCCTAAATTCCCCAGAGTAATGCTGAAAATTCATTTAACTCATAATTTTTTAATTATGTTGTTTGGGAAAACTGAGTAACAACAGAGACACTGAAGCTCTCTGTTAAACAGAATCAGAAAGTCAGAAAAATATTTAAAACTGAGATCTTGAACTGGGGATGTAGACAATAGCACAAAGCAATCCACTGAGCTGTATAATCCTTACAGCTTGCTAAAACATTTCAGTAGAACAAAAAAAAAATCTTATGCTGACAACAGTCCAAGCTCCCAAAGCTTTGGGAATTAGAAGACAATCTTTTAAAACAGCTATAAAGCAAATATTCCACAGTCTGGATGAGCATATGAAGAGATGTATGCAGTAAACAGAATTTTTGTAGTTGGGAAAGGTCACCAGTAGAGTTTCACAGAGAGCTGTGCTGAGTTCTGCATTGTTCAGTTTACTCCTAAATGGAAAAGTGATGAACTACAGAAAGAACAAAGTTTTGCTTATGATAGTCATCTATTTTAACAGAGACTGCCTAGGAAGAATAGCAAAAAGACCTGTCAATAGTCCATGAATGGCTATTAAAATGCAAACCTAATGCATGTACTAACACAAAATAATGTATGTAGAGAAAATCGAACCTCACAAATAAAATGGCAGGCCCAGAAGTGATCATTACTACTTACAGACAAGATCTTAAGCTACCCTTGATTAGTTCATGAAACCTCATACCAGATTTGTCCATACAAATACTGGGCAAAGTTACAATTACCTCACCTCCAAACACAGCAGAGTGGGGAAGCAACTGTCCAGACGATGAGAGATTAATACCAACCTTTCACTGAGAAGACTCCAACTTTAAAAAGAAAGGAATGGAGAAGCTTAGGATCAAATATCATAAAATTATGGCTGGCATTAGAATGATAGAGAGATCAAGTACTCACTGTCTCTCTCAACAGAAGAAATGGGGAACACTAAGTGAAGCTAACAACTTTCAGGCTTCAAACAGAAGAGAGCAATTTCCACCATGTAGTTTGGGTAGTACTCCTTGTCACCGAAAGTTATAATGTAACTTAACAGCTAAATTAGTTGAAAAAAGAGGTTAAACAATTTGTGGAGGTGAGATCCATCAAGATCTCTCTTGCATAAAATATGCAGATCTTGATGTATCCCCAAAAATCCATATCTGCAATTATTATAGGTATAAACAACAACTGCTCTATATCCTCTACTTGTTCATAAGCTGTGCTTTCCATTACCCTCTAAAAACAGATATCAGGTCAAATGGGTCTTTGGATTTACTTATTAAAGATATCTTTCTGTAAATAAACACATATTTATCGTTTTTAACATTTAAATGTTTAGTACTTACTGCTCAAAAATACATCTTAGTAAAACAAAATGAAAAGAAGAAATGGTATTTATTCACCGTAATATATGACAATGCATTCCTCTGATGACAGTGTGTTAAGTGTACAGTAAGCTACTTGCAGTAAACGATGGATATGATTTTGTTCCATATGTTTTCCCACTCTTCAGCAAAGAATTTGATGAGGGCTAGCATACTGCTGAGATGACAAAAATATCTTCCCACCAGTGAATCCAGTGGCTCGAAGAGAAGACTTGTTTGGGCCTTCTGTTGCAGCCCTCAGCAGCTTTGCCTCTCCTCTCCCAGTAAATGTCAAACACTATCAGTGCTGTGCTCTTCTGCCCCCTGCTAATGACCAAACACATTCTGCAAGCTCTGCAAATGTCTTCCTAACACACTCATGCCTTGGTCCTGGCTTATTCCATCAGCAGCACAACCAGACTGCCTGGGAATGGCTTCAGCAGGCTTTACATCCTACACTCCCTCCACAGCTGCTTTGCTGGGGAAGATTGGTATCTTCTGCAGTATCCACTTGATTTGTTGGGACTCAGGATGGGGCTTAACAGAGAGAAAATACTGTCCTTTTAGCAACAATTTATGTAATTTGAAAGTTAATTTTTAAACTCACTTATGACTCCTTTGCCTACTCTTTGCAAGTAGGTTCTTCCTGTTGAAAATTCTATGAAAACATTGTCGTCTGAAAAATACTTCAAACTTTGGTTTAGACAAATAAATATCAGGATCTACATACAGACATTTAATCTCCTTTTATTGTCAACAGAAAACTAGTCAACATACTTAGGCTGGAGAAGGAACAAATAAATTAATAAACTGCCTAAATAGTAGCTAATTAATTCAAGTGCCTGACCCGTGGTGCCTGCTGTTGATTTAGATGCCCTAGTCTGAGAGCAAGCAGCTATGGCACAGACCCAATACGGACCTAACCTGAGGTTAGAAATTATTATTTCAAATAAAGGTGTCCCCTTTTGAGTGAGCTGAGTTCTGCTCCAGGCACTATGAACTGTACTGGCTGAGTTGCATTTGTTAGAAGGGAAATTCACAAACCAAATACAGATGTACACTCCTGTGTATAAAGACTTACATGTAGGTATTTTAATCTCAAATTGAATTCTTTATTTGTTCATGAAATTTCTATGAAGGAAGATGTAAGACAATTTTTATTGAAATTATCTTGTGCTTTATCGCCTGTTCTGTGTCATTCAGGCAAATCATCACTAGCACCTACTGCAGCTTGCTGCCCAGCCAGGAGTGGCAATAGCTGTGTCAATATTATTTTCAAACCCTTCAAAAGAATCTTCAGTATCTGTACTTCTTTTTTTAACATTAAGTATGTACCAATCCCTGCATCTTGAAGAAAATCTTCTGGTGTGTTATCTCTTGACTAACTCCTACATGCAAATTGATGCTCACCTTTGAAGTGACCAAGTTTACTCACAGTCTACATTTGCGACTGCAATCCTTCATCCTTCACAGTGATGAAGTGTGTTTATTTTATTTTGTCTTAATTTTAATCTACTGGAATTTTTTTAAAAAGGTTTCAAAGATCTAATCAAACATAAGGACTTTGTATTTTTCAGATGAAAATGGGATGATTGTTTGCTGGGGAAAATGTATCATTTCAAATGGCAGATCTCCAAGAAGCATGCAGTAAGATTTCTGCTACAACAACTCAGAGACTCCTGCACTGATAGTCTCCATACATATCACCCATCTCATTTTCCTAAATGCCTCTGCTAAGAGGCATAATGTTAGCACAAATCAACAATGAAATGTGAAATATCATAACATTTCCATCACCCCTACCTCTTTAGTGATTCACATATTCTCCAAATAGATGCATGATTTGTGTAATTTAGTGTTGTGGCTTTTTTATTTCTGTTAAGACAGGTACTCTTGAGAAGCCTCAATAATGGTTTTCATTGGCATTATGAGCATACATTAAATTCCACCAAAAGTTCTTATGGAGAGATGAAAAAAATATAAGAACTTCTTACTCAGCTGTCTAGAAAGTCACCATAGAATTAAATTACTAACACTTCCCCCTTTCCCTTTGACATCCACAGTACAAACCAGAAATTGAAATACATTGATAAATGAGTAAATAAAAAAGTACACATCTTAAACTATCCAATGTCGAGAATATGTTAGAATCATGCAACAAAAGCAGTAACAAGCAATACAGACTGTTGCCTTCAATTTCATTTCAGAGCCTACCTTCAAAAGCTATTCAGCTGGAATGACTGCAACTTAAGAAGTCCTATTAAGGTTTGTAACTTAAAATGACATTCGCACATTGAAAAGGTGTTTTATGCATCGCAGGCATGCAGGTGACCCAATGTAACAATCACACAGCACATGCAGAATGACTTATTTCAAAATTAAATTTTCTCCTCAATAATTTGCATGTCATTCTCAGTGCAAATCACTTTCTTTCACGACAACTATTTTTGTCAATTTTTACCTTTTCTGCTATTAACAGAACATTAGTTTCTTTTCTTGTTCAGTCTCTTAGACTCAAGTGCAGTGAATACAATTTTGTTTGTACAGCTAGCATGAAATAAGAGAGCAACGAGGTGCTGCCAAGAAAAACTGTGAACAAATTTCAGTATTGGTCTGAGTATGCGTAGCTAGTCCTGTAGACAGGTTTGGATTTGGACTGTGTTTAGATACAAATAGTAACATATTGAATCAATATTCAAAGGTCTCCTGTCAGAATTATCAACACCACATACAAGAAATTGCTCTAGAACACAGAAATCCCCTAAAAAGTGCAAGACAGGACACAACTATGGGAGGAAGAGACAGCAAGAGGGGATACCCAGAATTTTATGTTCTTCAACTGTTTAAATGGTTTAATATAAATACATTTCAGCAATTTCTGTGCATGTAAGCATTCTATATTTAGTCAAAGATGAAATGAAATTTCCATTATTGTATTTATGGCATTAAGTAGTTTTTAAAACCATTTTGTACACGAGTCTCCATTTTTAAGGGAAGTCAGCACAGGCCTGGGATGTTAGCCCCAGTCCAAAAAATAGCCCAGGTAACAATCTCATTTTGGGTGAAAGCACATGCTTATGCAAGGCTCCATGAGCTCTTTCAAAGATGGCAGAATCCACCCTGCAGAAGCAATCTAAACCATGGATCCCAGCCTGCAGCAGGGAAGGGGAAGTGCCAGAAAGTGGGAGAAGCAAGGGAGAGTGAGAAAATGTACAGCCAGAAGTAGCACTGGCAAGGTCAGCAACTAGTAATGGTATGAACAGTTTTCAAAAGAGAGCCCGAGATTAGGAGTAGACATTTTTGATATGTGGGGGAAAACACTTGGCTGCACCATTGGTCTGGGCCCCATGCTGTTTTAATCCACGTAACAAACTATATGTGAAGTAGAGCAAAGTCAACTCAGCTTCCAAAATGGGGCATTTTTCAGAACCAGTACTCAGCAAAATACTTTTAAACAAGGAAAAACTTAGGGAGACATTTTTTTACGAAATTACTTTGCACAGTCAATGTTGTAAGAAATAAAACAGATGAGAATGGGGAATTTATCAATGCCAGTAAAAATGGACTTAACCCATCAGCAATACACAGGAAATCTTGCAGGATTTCCTAAATTTTTGTTTTAAAGGATAAGATGACTCATTTAAATGAATTTATTATTTTTAATTATCTAGCTATCAACACCACTACTAAAGAAAATACATTTAATATACAGGCACATCTTAGAAGACAAACATGGAGAGTCAAACCAGAGATTAAATAACGTGCTTAAAAAAGAAACTGTTCTTGAGTGTAGAAAGCCTTCTGTGGGTGATGGGCTACCTCTGTGCAGTGTAACAATTCAGTGTAGAGCTACAGTTCAACATCTCAGGTAAATAAAAAAATGAGTGGTAATTCAGTGAGTACTTCTGATGTAATAGTTATTCTGACAGTAGGAAATTCATACAAAACAGGTAAGCTATTTATGTATGATTGGTACCTTCAAACTACTGATTACTATATAAATTGTACCATTGTTCTTTGTCCCAAAGACTCAATACTGCCCAACTATCTTCTGACCCAGCTCCTTTCCATTCACAGCCATTCAGCAGAACTGTAGCAGGAGTCACTGAGTACCTAGAGATGTAATACTGCCTATTTTATTTCTCATAATTCCCCAGTCAGTTGTCCAGAAAGGATAATACCCATCACTAGATGACAAGTAAGGTCACCGCTGGATTTTGAAGAATGCTGGTTCCTCTGCAGGCATATTTTGAAAATGACCATTCTTTGTCAAGCTGAAAACATATTTTTAACTTCTTTTGCATTACTTCTGTAGCATGGTAGCTTGCATTATTCCAGAATGACAATTCAGATTTGGGATACTAGATAACTTGATATATTAGTGGGGTTAGATGAGTATAATGCTTGCATTGTTCACACATTCTCCTCTGACTCACTGCAAGATTATAAATACCCACCATAAGGGGAGCTCCACCCTGGCGAGGTTAAATCTAATACTTTCTGCTGTTGCAGACCCTTGTACCTTTAAGACGAAACCAAGCCATTAAGACTTGACTTCACACTCTAAGACCTTTTTTTTTTTTCCTACATTTAGATGATTCACAAAACTAGCTTTACACCGTTTCCTGTAATCTCAAGGCAGAAGGTGTTCTGTAAATGTACTTTGTTTCAAATGTAAGAAACATTAACCACCCACTTCCTGTACTGTTCCCAAAAAGGTTTACAAGTACTGCAGGACTAATCCCATTCTGCCAAAAGCCTGCACTTCTTGCCAAAGAGGGACTCAGTTAACGCTAAATGGCTGTACTCTTCACATTAAAAAATACTTGGAAGCTGAAACACAGCAAGGCTTTATAGACCCCTTTTGAAAATATCTGACAAATTTATGACAGGAGGCCCCGCAGAAAATTCCCAGGGCCAAGCTCTGCTCAGCTTCCACGGCTGCGTGTGTGTAAGGAAAGGGCAGGGCTGGTGCCAAGAGCTTTCTGAGCCCAAGTAACATATAAGCAGGTCAGTGGAACAAATCCATTCCTCTTAGTACGCCACGAAACAAAATAGCCTGTGATGCTAGTTTGGAACTTCGCCTTTCTTGCAGGGAAATATGCCTGGAAAGGTAACTGTTTCAGTCAAATCAACGTGAACTTAATGTCAATCCTTGTCAATAATACTGAAATTTACACCAATGCAATCCCACCAAAACAGTGACCAGAAGAACCGGCCGGGCACTTAACTGATACATTCGTGCCTGAATTTAAAACCTGGTTATTGACTAATGTCCGCAAATCTCTGTAGGAATGTGAGCCGGGTTAGTTTGCAGCAAGCCCAGGGTCTGGGTCCCAGTTTGCTTGTACATCCCCAACATGCCTAAGAGTTGAGCAGAAAGTGCCACCTACGTCCCTGTCGATCCCCCTGCCGCCTGAATATGCTTTTAAACAGGATACTAAGGAAGTACTGAAATCCTTCTAGGGACGACTACTCTGGGACACAACGCTCGCAAGCTAACCAGAACATCCACATCTAGGAGCGCCGCAGAACCGGGGGCACCGCTCCAACCCCCCGACCCCAGCGCAGGGACGCCCAGGCCCCTCGGGCAGAGCCACCGCCGCCGGTCCAGCCCCCTTCCCCGACCGCAGACAAAGAGCTGAGGCTCCGCCGCCACGCACCCCAGTGCCTCTCACCCCAGGTATCCAACCCCTCCTCCGCCTCCTCCTCTGCCCTCCCTCCCTTCCTGGCTCCCTCCGCCCCCTCCCTGCTCCGGGCGGCCGCGGCAGCCCCCGCCGGGTACTCACAGGATGGTGGTCTGGGGGGACACGGCGGGGACGCTCTCCAGCATCAGATGCATGCAGCGCACGGTGGTGCGGAAGCAGAGGCAGCGGCTGGGGCACCACACGCTCCCGCGCTGCGGCGGCGGCTGCGCGGCGGCGGGGGGAACGAGCCCCCCACTGCGGAGCAGCANCGGGGCCGGGGCCGGGGTCCGTCCGCCGCCCCCGCTGCTGCTCCGCCGTGCTCGGAACGGAGAGCCTGAAAGCACCTTCTGAGCGGGACAGCAGCTTGTACTTCGGGGGAGCAGAGAAGGAAGGCAAAATGAGGAGAGTGGAGCAGGGGAAAGAAGGGGTAAGGGGAGGAAAGGAGAACAGAAAGCAAAGAGAAAAGATGAGGACAAACAGATCAGGGAAAGAGAAACCCTTATGGGAAGAAGCAAGTCCAACAAGTCAATTTCCATTTATGCCCTGCTTTGAAAACCCACATACACCGCCCTTGGACTGTCCCCTGTGAGTGCTGCAACTTTGACTGCTGAGCCAGGACGATCTGTTGGATTTGCCCTGAATGACTTTCTGGTATTGGTTTTGGGTAGGTGGGTGCACAGACAAGGAGGTATATGAGGACTCACTAGAATGTCACGTAAAATAGTTGCAGCCACAGCTCACATGATCTCAACACTTTCTCAAATCTTGCCTGAAAACAAAAATCTAGATTGCTTTTGAAATTTCTAACATTTCTCTAAATACTTTGTCATTCTTATGTGACGTCAGTCAGTCCTAAGCAGATCAATACCTTATCTCCAAACCTTTGCCTATCCCAGGTGAGCATGAGCACATCATTTCTATGATGACAATTACAGTGATCACAACTAACCTATTATGTCTTTCAACAACACATTCTCTTGTAAATGATGGATGTCATCGTCCCCAGTTCCACCCCAGAAATCAGCCGTGCCACTTCTGCAGCATTGCCTGAATCTCTTTTTCTTCAAGAACAATGTAGAGGCCATTCTTGCCTAAAACTTAACTACAGTAATTCATGGAACAGATTGCTCAGAGAGGTTGTGGAATCCCCCTCACTGGAGATAACTGTCTTCTTGCAGTCTTGTTTCTGTGCTCTATAATGACCCTGCCTGAGCTGGGAGGTTGCACCAGATTACTCATTGTGGTGCCTTCCAACCCCATCCATTCTGTGACTTTGTTATTCTGAATCTCCCTGTGAAAACCTGTGTTTAGCCCATGAGACTGGGAATGACTTTTGGACACTTTTTTTTTTTTCTTTTTTAACATCAAGTTGGATACCTCATCGAGAAAATCAGAGCCTGGAAGTCTGCTGTGATGCTGGAAATCACTAATGAGCTCAGAATTAAAATACACTGAGGTGATTCATTATCTTTGAGTATGTTTTTCATGAGTCACTATGTCTCCTTCTCTAAAGCAGCACAACTGCTTGTATCTTTAAAAAGTAGTTAGCTAATGGAAGTATAGAAGTAGGGTTTGTGTTCAGGGGTTGTGTTCTGAATCCTTTAAAAGATCCTTTACCACCCCAGCGGTTAACTGGGAGCCTGTGGGCTCAGTCTGTGTCTGGAGATAAGGGAGGCTTACTTACATGCCATCGGTATGATTACTGAGTTTCTAGGGTGGTCAGAGACTCCTAGAAGACTCTTACCAGCTAGGTAGACTTCTAAACTGGGTGCATTTCTAAATACTCTTGCAGTGCTGGGCTTAGTCTTCTGTTTCAACATACTAAGTTGCTCAGAGACTCATATACATCCACATGAGCTGTTTTACAGCAGAGGATACTAGTCTGAAGTAGAAGAGAATTTACAGAATAAGCACGTTAAAAAGTTCATCACCTCAATGTCAATTTAGCAAGCAGCTGCTATGTGTATCACCTCCTCCGCATTTGTAATCAGTGTTGGGATATAAGCACGTCTTAATCTGAAAATTAACCTGGTCCAGGAAACTCTCAGGCACTTTTGACCTACAAAGTGCAAATGTTGGCACAAGTAAGTTTTTGTTGCAGAAATGACACTCACATTAGAGCATCTTGGCAGCTGTAAATCTGTCATCTTGCAACGCGTGTACTGAAAGCATCTGAGGTTGGGTAATTAAACACAGTAATACAGAGATAGCACCAAATTGGGATATCCATAGCATTTAGGAAAATATGATGACAGTTTACTTTGTTTAATTTTGGTGCTTTATGAAGATTTATTTTTCAGAAAAGAGTACATAGTTAAAATTATATTTTCTATAGGAAATTAAAATTGTTCTGAAAAGTTTTTAGCAATTGGGATCTTGATAGACTATTGTGCTATGCCTCGGAAGTGTCTGTGCTATTACACATGTAATTCTGATAGAGAATAAAAGTGCATCGGTACCCTCACTGTCCCTAGGCAATTTAGATGTAACATGTGCTATAGCATTCTTGCCATTTACTTTGTTACATGCAACTTCCAGGCTCTTAGTTAATATGTTGTTGATGCCTCATAAGTCGTTTAACTTAGACTTTTTTTCATGCCCTGTCGAATCCAGAACAATGAAGTGTTACATTTATGGTTGGACTCAGTGATCTTAAAGGTATTTTCCTAAACAGTTCTATAATTGTATGATTTTAGTATTCATTGCATGCTATTCTAAATTGGTGACAGGGAAGGTTTCTGATAAATAAAACTTCCAAATGGTTTTGATATATGTTTCTATTCTTAGACGGTTTTTATAGAAGAATTTTTATAAAATGTGCAGGGGCATTTTTGTTGACCCTGCATATAAATATCCATGGGAAATTTGTCTTCTGTTTTCAATTTCTCTAGTTGAAGAGTTGACCTAACAAAAAGAAGGGAAAAAAATTATTCTGGAAATGAGATATGTTTCTTTCTGAATGCTTGCAGAAGTGGTTACCTTATAGTTAATGTAGTGTAAATCTCCATTTGCTTTTAAAAGTTTTCTATGCGTCTTGCAAATTTTTGTCAAATACTGCCACTTGCTGGTTTTATTCCATACCAGTAATGTAGCTCTATAGATTTTGCTTTGCTAAGGTACTTAAAAAAAACTTTCTAAAAGATCAAATAGTTAATACTTTTATATTTTGTTTTTCTAAAAAATCAGGTATAAGAAATATATACTCAAATCCTCTTCAGTTTAGTTTATATCTCCATATTAACATTCTATCTTTGGATATAAAATCAGGCCTTCTAGGCATTTCAACGTATCTTCAGACACCTGACAGTGAAAATGCTTTGCATTGTCTTTAGCAGACATTGAATCATGACCTAGTTTATTAATTAGAACCTTTTGGTCAATAATAACAGCAACATTTAAGAGGACCAGACTGACAAAATCTCTAACGTAGCACCATAGAAACTTCTGTTTAAAGTGTTTTCATGGTAATATACCAGCACAGGGGTCTAAAGATTTAACACATATGATGATTATTTTTTTAAAGGCAGAAACAAAACTCAAACTGGTTTTGAAACCGTATAATCTTACCTTTTATTTCTATTATATATGCAAAGTGAATATCATGGAGTAGCTGGATGGCATGTCAGCAACTGTGGTAAATGCAATTATTAAATTTGTAAATGTTTGTTCATAAACATTTCTCAATTATCCAGGAAAACTTAGGCTATACTCAGATACATCATTCTTGAAACACCTTGTGCATCTTCATAGCCAGATCTGTCAGAGCCAATGTAAATCCTCTGACCATGGGCATTTGAGGGTTTATGATATCTGCTAGCACAGCAAAGGAGACTGAGGACATTGTCTCCACATACTCACAAATCCTTCTTCCCCTCAGTTGGGATAGTAATCTTGTCATCTTTTAAAGCTGCCATTCTTCTTTCTTGAATATAATATGTGTTCTAAAGGAAATTATTCCTTCTCTAGTTCCATTATAAAAGATGTTCCCTCCAAGTTCAAACAAGAGTGTGCCGAGCTGTGGAATGTGATGGGTAACTTTATTTGCCTGGTGACTTGCAGACACCCAAACAAGTGTTGTTAGTTTCTTTATAATAATAAATTCCTGTGACAAATAAAGGGAAAAGTTTTCTTCCAAGTTATCTTTGAATCTCCACTTCAACCAGACTACTTGGTGCTAGTGAATGTGTTCAAGGAAAGATGCTTACTGTATCTTAAATTAGTCAGTATAATTTATATTTGCCACATATTTCTGTTCTTTCAGCAAGTGCATTTTAATGTCTCCTCCCTTTCAAAGGAACAGTTTGTTACATGCAGGAAATGGACCTTGCCTAACCCTTACCTGATATTTAGGAATATAAACCATAAGCTTGGTTTTTTACCAACTGTGCAATAAGGATCTATTACACCTAATTCCTTTGATTCCACACAACTCTCACAGGTTTTACCTGTGACTATCATTACATTACACGGTAGTGGTAAAACACTTATCAACCGGCACTGGCCACTGAAGCCACACTTGAAAAGTAGATAGCACAGGAGTATAACCAGTTTTCATCCTTCTGGCTTTTAAAATTATATGCTAAGAAAAATACTGAATTAAAAAAAAAAAAAAAAAAAAAAAAGATGATATCAAGTCCTGCTTTGGCAATCCACTTAAAATGCAGAGAAACATGGCCAGCCAACATAAAATGGAAGAGTTTGCCTGTGATGACAAAAGAAAATAAGAAAACTCCCCTGAAGAGACTTTCCCAAAGGAAAGTGTACTTGAACCAATGAGCTCCTGGTTTCCCACAGAGTAATTTTCCTTAATATCAGCATAGCGGGAAATTGGGTGTTATTAGTTTAATCCCTTGACTACACTGAGGAAATACCTCACCCAGAAGAGATTCCAGGCTATGATTTGTTGTGCAGCTGTGCCTGGAGGCCTCAGAGAATCAGAGCCACCAGCCACATTTTTTACAAAAACATGTCATAAACAAAACCGAATGCCCTCTCTGAAGACTGTGGGACTGTGCCCACTTCCCAGCTGGGTACTGGGTTGATCCTGGACTCCTTGAGCCCAGGGGCCTGGCTCTTGGGGTGCTGGGACAATCTGGGAAGAGCAGAGCTGCTGTGGGAAAGGCCAGAGCCCCTGTGAGGGCAAGCAGACCTGCTTTTAAACAACCTGCCATTTCCAGCCTGGCTTCAGCCCATCCCCATCCCCACAGCCCTGCCCACATATCCCAGGGCTGTGCCGAGCACTGGTTCCCCCTATGGCCCTAACCCCAACCCACAGGTCAAAACCCTGACCCAGCCTTGGCTCATCCCAGTCCTCAGGGAGGTGCTTGATGCCCTGGGCTGGCTGCCCTTGTTCCTGGCTGGCAGGAGGGACCAGATCCTAGGAAAGGTCCTGGAGGCAGTGGTGAACAAATGCTGTTCATTTGTTCATCAACTCTCCAGAGCACTGTAGATGTTTTCTGTTCTCAATTTTAAACAAATGAGAATCATCAGGAGAAACATAGGCAGCAGATTGAGGGAAGATGCTTTCCACCACAGCTGGGGCACATGAGGTCCTACCTGGAAGGACATAACCTGTTCTGACTCACCAGATCAAAGGGGATGACAAAAAGCTAGAAAGAGATGCCCAATGGCCTTGAGTACATGACCTGTGACCATAGACTGAGGGATCTGGGTTTATTTCATCTGGTGAAGTTTGGTTAAGGTTGTCATCCAACTGCAACCTGTGACACTCGGAAGAGAAAGTACAAACATGGATAAAACAAAGCCATTTTTTGCAGTGGCAGATGATATAATAGCAGTGATATAGGTGTAATGGTTGTAAATTGTGGTTTGAGAAATTTAGGTTAGATACTGTGTAAAAATATTTTTTACTAGCATGGCATTGTGGCACTGGCAGGTTACATGGAAATGCTGGGAATTGTCTTTCTCAGAGATTCTCAAGAGTTGATTAGACAAAGCCATGACTGCTATGAGAGATTGCTGACAATAGCCCTTACCTCAGCAGGAGGCTGGCCAAGAGGTCTTCAGACATCTCCTCCAGGCATCATCTGTTTTTTCCATCACCTGACTTGCCCTTTGGCAATGACACCTCACTGTTAACAATAGCTGAGCCTGAGTGACCAGCTTGGACAAGATGCCTCTCAAGCTTAAAGGGTGAGTCATGAGCAATTTCACCAACATGACACAATCTGGGACAGGAATGGTCTGCTCTATTCATCATGACCTTAGCTTCCAGTGAAATGCAGCAATTTTTCTGGGGCAAAATCAATTTACCATAGTTTGATTGGAATGACAGTTTAACAAAGGTCTCTGGAAAATCAGAAGTAATGCAGTACTTAACAGGACATTCAGAAGAATATGTATTTTTCCATATAGACGTTTGTGTTTAATATACCAGAAGGATGTAGTTTCTCAAATTTTCAGGTGAAATACCAAGGTACACCAAGAGGCAAGAAGGTGTGTTCAGCTAGGTTGTCTGAGACCTCCCTTAATTCATCCACGCTTTCCAGGCTGATCAAAGCCGATATGACTGTTCAACTAGAGTGGGCCAGCTCAGTCCTGTTCTCTCCCTAAGGGCAATTTCAATGTCCTCTAATTGCTTCCCAGATTGACTAATTGCTGTTTGATCTTCCTCCTTTAGTCACCTTTGATGTTCTGTTGTTTGTTACAGAGTCTCTGGTTAGAATTAAGTAATTTTAGAGAGTGACAGTCCTGTAAAGGGAAGGCAGACAAATAATTACTAAAAAGAGAACAAAACAAAACAATGTTCTTTGCTCCAGGAGGCCAACTCCAAGTTACAACGCCAGTGAGATCGGGGGCCTTGATTTGTAACTCAGGTATCATGTCCAAAATATCATGTTTGCAGCCATGCTCTTTTCCTGTTGGCCCTTGAATTTATAATGACCTGCCAAGAGAGCAAAATAGCCATTCCAGATGCAAGACTTAGATAAGAGTAAGGAAAACCGAGTGTGCTAAAGAAACAGAGAAAAAAATCCACTACTAAAAATCTTTAGAGATATGGGTACCTTTTGCATGTAAATCAATGTAATGTACAATTCTCTTCAGTTGCACAGGCAGTAATCTTATTGTCCATGATCCTTGCTGTACATACTCCACTGGCCTCCACTCATCTGTTTGTTCCATCTCATCCACAAAATGGACATTTGGCTAGTTTGGTTCCTTTCTCTCTTTTTGCATAGCTTGGGGAAAGCATAATTCATTCCCATCCAGTTCTGACTGAAAGTGACAGTATCTTTAAAATATGAGTTAAGGGTCTATTATTTATCCTTATCACTTGAAAGTTAAGTGAAAGAATTTTAGAAAATTAGCAGGTTTTATATTTTTTTTCTGCTGATTTTTCTGGTTTTCTTTGTTTTTCTTTCATTGCCAATTCTCATTCTATTCTCACTCTCATTTTTCTGGCAGAACAGCCAAAACAGCTCTTAGCTAGTAATGAATGTGAAAGAGACAGGGTTATTGTTTGATTTTTAATTGCATTTTGTTTGTTTTTTATTTGGCTTTTGTTTGTTTTTGTTTTTAGTTTTTGGGGTTTTTTTTATCAAAAAAGCAAAATATTTGAAAACCCCAGTGCAATTAAGATGTCCTATTCTGTGGAGAAACAGACCACAAGAGACCTTGTCCTCTTTAACAAGTATCTATTAAGAAGCTGGCAGCTGGCAGGCATTACAGTACAAAATACTAGCCTTTAAATGGGAAAAAAAATGGTGCCTGTATGATTTGTAAGACCAACACGAACAACATACTTCAAATATTTATTTGTAACTTTTTTCAGAGGCACAGAATTAAAAGGACACAGTAATTTTTCCATTTCAAACTTTATTTCTTCCTTCTTCTTCTTCATGCTTTCCCTGCCCCTTCTCTTATATGCAGAAGGTTTTTAGGTCTTAGGTTAAAAAACAAGACATTAGAAGGTGCATGAGTGATTCCTAATTCCACTCCTATTTTTGAGTCATGGTGTTCATTTTATTTGACTCTTATAAATTTGTGTTAATGAAAAATACCAAGGAAGGTGAGCCCTGTGGCACAGAAGCACAAGGGTTGCTCCTTTGTGTGAATGCAGGGGCCCAGAGCAGTTAGTGTTTGAGAGACTTTGAACTACCTCTCAAAGAGGGTTTGAGGAGCCTCCTAGGACCAGGGGACATAAGCCAGGGCTTAGCCAATGACTCAGAAAGTTGTTGGTCAGCTTGGAAGCACACGCTTGCAAGGAGCTCATGAGCACACCTGAAAAATCTTTTTATTTCTCTTCTAGCTGTTTAAAAAAAACCAACTCTTTCTTTTGTTAAAACCCCATCTTTTTCTGTGTTTGAAATAGTTTTGGTCTTCTTTTGGAAATGAATTCCTAGGCAAATTCTTTTCAAAGCCAGCTCAGGACCTTGGCACACTCACATTTTTCAGTCCTGCTCGTTGGAGTCATGCTTTCTGTTGACTGCAGTGAGATTTGGAGGAAGAACACTTGGAACATTTGAAACAGATAATTTAAGAGATGAGTAATATTATGAGTATATATGCTGTTATATGTTAGTATATAGTATCATATGTGGCATATATACTTTACCATTTTATTTCACCTTTTTTTTATTTTACCTTTTATCTTTGTTTCATCTAAATTTACCGTTTTTATTTTACCTTCTATCTATGGGTTTGTTTGTCACGAGTCTTTAACTGTGTATCAGATTCCTTAGAAAATAGCAGGAGAATACAAATTGCCGTTTGAAAAATCAAAGTTTATCCAGGATTCTCAAAGAGAAGCATGTGAGAACAATGACTTCCCAAGGTGTTGATCATCTCTGTTCATGCAGCTGCTGATCATGTGTGGACAAGATGCACCATGGAATGGGTTTGATGATCCCTATCTACAGATGAAATCACCTCCTGTGCAGTGCTGGCAGCCTCACCTGAGTCAGCACACCCAATGAGAGGTGCAACCTTTGCCATGAATATTGCTACTGCTTCTTGCTTATTTACCCACCTACCCTGAAATATTCCCTTTTCATGCCAGTCAGTTCAACATGGCTGATATAATATATATATAATTATACAGTCACAAAAGTTATGACTACAAAAACTTAGCAGTTCTGCTGATACTGCAATATCTGTTTTCAGACATATTATATTTTGCTCTTGGTTTTAAGTATTTTGTGTCAGCTGTCCTATGGTAAATGCAATTTCTTAAAAAGATAATTCCTTTTTCTGTCCTGGAATGAATTATTCTTCCAGACCTTCCTCCTGGGATAGGAATTCAGCTTAAGTAATTTTCAGAAATTGTCCTCACATTTATTCTGATAGTCATAGATGGTGCAAATGACAAAGAGTGAAATTACTGGAAGGGAATTTCAGAAGATAATTTTTTTGTAAAGGACCATATAACTAAGCAGGTGAGAATCAGAGAAATTGGCACCTGATAGAAAGAAGTTTCTCCTGAATAGGCTTGAATTGGTTAAATTTTCTGCTATTAGTGTTGCCATGAGCAGCAAATCTAGATTTTACTGTGAACCTTTCTTCTTGCAGTTTACTGAAAGTGTAAGCAAAATAAAGATAAAATTCTTTCTTGGTCCAAGAGGTATAGCGTAGAAAGGCTCTCCATCTTTTCTTAGGAAACATAAAGTTTTGGGGTATTAGCATTTTTAATATGAGATTAACTCTACATACGTATCTGGGAACATAGACATGAGAGGTAAATAGGTATCATGTCATGTGTAGTCAGAAGAGCTGAAATATCCATTTTAGCAATAAAGGTTAGATATTACTCATATCTGAGCAAGACCTTACTTCTGTCTGTGCCTGAACATGTTGGTGGGGGTGTTAACAATGATGTGCTTAAATATGAATGTGGCTCACACATCTTGGGCATCCATTTGGGCAGAGTCTCAGGGCTCCAAGGCATGATTGCAGATTTTGTGAAGTGGCACACTTCACAATTTAGGAGTATATGCACATGTGCAAACACATGTCTTTCATTAATGTTACAAGTTAATGTTACAATAAAAAAAATAAATCTTCAATTTCATGCATGTAGAGAATAATCTCCTTAGGAAAAATGTTTCAAGCAAGGACAAGGTGGTCCATACAGAAAACGATCTCTGTCTGAAAATCTGTTTTCATTTTATTAACATCTCCTTAATGTGCAAATCCAGGAATGACTTGCACACTTCCATTCTCTCGTTATAAAAGCCATGGTCAGTGAAGAACTGAATAAAAGCAATTCCATATGTTATAAGGGTCAGTGAATATAAGCCATTCTCTATAAGCCATATTATTTCCTAGATGCGTACTCAGATACCATTGAATTTAACACATTTACTTATATTAATTGAAGTAACAAACCAATTTAAAAATAACCACTCATCTCATAATCACCACAAAAAATGGAAAAAACATACTGCTTCTTGAATTGTTCCTATTATAAATAGTGTCTGGATATAAATTTTTGCCTCACTGTCATAACAAATAACCACAGAAAAGGATCTAAACCAGAAGTGTTCTCTAAAGCATAGTTAGAAGTAGTTAGTGCTGCTGTCACCCCAGTGAAGTCTTTGCTGCAGCTGCTGCTCTCCCCGAAGCTGCTGCAGGTATTGCTGCCTCTGGGATCCCTTGGTGCCAGCAGCCCCAGAGCTACTGGCAAGGGAATAGCAGGACAAGCAGCACCAGAGGAGCCAGAAGCAAGGGAAGTCCTCAAGTGAGGCTACAAGATCTGACAAAGAAGATAACCTGGCCTGAGGCTCTGTCCTTCAGGGGGATACTTTCATTTAAGTGTCAAACGGAAAGTGGGTGCTTGAGCGAAGTAACAGGTACCCACAAATCCAGGTCATCCAACATACAGAGTGTTTCAGGACTGAAGAAAGAAATTTTGTCAGTCACCCCCACAGTACAGCTGGTTGCTTCTCAGACACATGCTCAATGTCAGTGTGTGCAGCCCTAATGTTTGGTGTGCACTAAGAGATAATATCAGCTTTTTTCAGTGAAGTAGTTTGATTTTTCAGTCTTAAGAGTTTCTTATTTTCAGATATCAAAAGTAAGACACATCTAAAGCTAATTTAAAGTTAAAGCTTCTCTCATTGGCAGCCTGAATCATGTAGCAAAAGTAGCAAAACCTTTGGACAGGGCAGAGTCCAGGGCGTAATGCAAAAGCAGGAAGTACAAGTGTCAATAGGTGAATATCAGAAAAGTGTAATTACTGCTGAAAAACCTCCAACTGACATACCTGTGTCATCCTCTAGCTCCACTGTAGCCTGCATTCTTTTCCTTCTTGAAAGGGCTGTGCATTATCCCATGACAAGTGTTCCTATTTCTTTTCTGCTACTTGCTCCATTTTATATGTCTGGATTTTTGATGGTCTAACAGTCCCGTTTCTTTTGCATATTACTGACCATGTTTACTTTCTCTGCAGCTTCTTTTTTTTTTCTGTTTTGATTCCTTCCCAGACAGCTGGGCTGATCATGCTTTTTGGAGGCATTTGCAAGAGGAGTCATTATCAATGTACAGTCAGTGAATCTGGAGAATCCCCAAATTATTCCTTATCATTCATGAGAGGCAGTTAAGAAAATTAAGTCCGCTGTCAGGTGGGTTAAATGTTCTGCTTAGAGATCAATTTCAATCAATTGAAAATAGTGTCTGTAATGAAAACTCTTGCTCTAGATTTACATCTGGTTTTCTCCACAAGAAGTGTTGAATGAATAATTGATTGCACATGCTCCCTTCCACATCTTCCCCACTGCTTTATGAGGAAGTAAAACTCTATATATAGCAAAGACAAGACAGAGCTCAAAGTTATTTGTGCATACAGTTTCTGACATAGTTTTTGTCTTTTTGGTACTACTGAGGCACATTCCTATTACTGATTTTAAATAACAAAACCAGAAATGATCAAAGATGAGAAGATTGATCAGCACAGGATTGGTATATTGTACATAAAGAACTTGATGATATGATGAACTAAATAGAAAGGCAAGGTTACAGATTGCTTAGAGATAATAGACTTTTTTTATATATTGATATAAAATGTAGCAGTTGGTCACAGGTCTAAGAGCTGTCAGTGAATGATCAAGAAAAAGCAAAGTGTAACACAAGGATGTAGTGACATGCAAAGTATTTCTGGGCAATAGGAATGGAGAGATCTAGTGTTATTTATGAAGACATCGTTTGGGATACTGAACACAGGAGGCTCGAGAAGGATTAAGTCAAAAAAGTTCAAGAAGGATTAAGTCCACAAGCACAGAGAATAGCCTGTTGATCAGAACAATGGAAAAATGGTCCTACAAGACCAGAGGGGTTGGCTCATATCCTTTGGCAAAAGGATTTGTCAGAAGAGATACTGATGTTGGCAGGAGACAGCAGCAGGGAGTGGCATTAACTACTTCACTGCTCATCTGACTACTGATGTAGAGGACATGATGCCTTTATGTACTCTGCGTCATACCAGCCCACTGGTGTACTGAGATTCCAAACACAGCTATCCTCCAAAATGTTCACTTTTTTCATCTCTTCACCTCTTGCAGTTTCTCTTTCTTTTTTTAAACTTTGTTGGTTTGTTGTGGTTTTCGGGGTTTTTTTTCCTATAAAAAGTGTCACAGTTGGAGGTATCAAATTCTGACATGAAAAAAAAAATTCTATGTCTGTACATG